>JACDJE010002438.1:3539005-3644354 GCA_016647715.1 Pavo muticus
AAAAAAAAAAAAAAAAAAAAAAAAAAAAAAAAAAAAAAAAAAAAAAACAGATAGGAAAGATATAGAAATCATTTGCTGAAACTTTTTTTTAACATGCCCAGTTTATTGTACATTTCAAATAGATAGAAGCAAAACCAGGAGTGAGAAATATCATCTCACGGGAATTTATCTCATTTTCTATTACCACTCAGCTATACACTTGCTGGCAGAGCATCCATCGCATTGCACCAGGCTCTTATTTGCTGAAGCAGAATTGAGCTGGGAAGTGCAGTGAGTGCCCAGCCTGCCACCAGCCGTGATGTCTTCACACAGCCCTGGGAGAGCACAGGAGGAACAAAGCTCCTGTAAAGAAGACAAGGGAAGAGCACGTTTTCATTCATTCACCATCTTGTCTAAACCAAAGGACAGGTCAATGGCCTCTGGTCACTTCTGAGTCTTTCGGGCACTGGCCCCTTGACCGGGGCATGAATATTCTGGGAGCTTGCCAAAGTCAGGGCATCTTTTCCAAGAGAAGGAAATGCCTTTTACCTCTTGCTCTGTTCACCTGCACTAGAATCAACACCATTTGGTTAGCTGATAGTATCTATCTGTTCAAGTAGTAATTTAGTACAACAACTTTGACTGGGAAAAGACACGTGATTTTTCATGCCCAATAACAGTGGAAACCAGGCTAATTTCTTAAAGCTGCTAACAAATAATGTTGTATATTTGTACCTTTCTTCATTGTAGTGGCATCTCCTTGACACATATGGCTCATTTTCTGAAGTCTGGTATTATGTGTACTGAGCTCCTGTCCATGATTATAAAAGATCTAAAAAATTAGGGAGCTGAAAGGAATAAAATGTTAATACTATACGAATTCTGAAGACTTCCAATTGAGACCTGAAGATTTTCCTTTCCACTGCAAAACAGAAAGTAAAAAAAAAATAGGAAATTTTTAGGAGTGAAAGAGATGCACAAACGTAAATCTTCATGTAAACATCTGAAGATAGTTTGTTTCATTTTGTTTTAAAAAATATAACCATGGGACACTTTTACATGTTTGAAAGTTAGGATTTCTTTAGAATTGAAAATACCCTAAAAGTGCTTCCTTTAGGAGTTCCAATATTAATTAAAAAAAAAAAAAAAAAAAAAAGTTGAAAAATTCAAGTTGAGCTCTGAAGATGATAAGGCTGATTTCTCCCACACAGATCAGAAATTACCTAGATTCAGTGCAATGTTTCAAATATGCCTTTGTTCCACACGTCAACCTTGATGGGTATGAATTCTAGAAGCTACACCTCAGGCCTATATTTGTATTTACTTTATTCACTGTTCTCACAGGGCCAAATACTTCTTCTTGTGCAAGGAAAGCATCCATTTGGTGGCATGCAAGGAAATAGTGAATGCACATACTGCATACTTCTCACAGAGTCAATATACTTCAGTAAGGGATGAGTTGAAGATTGATACATCCTTGTTTGTGGATTTGGGGACAGTACATTCAAGATACGTTCAGGTTCACAAGGGGCGACAGCCTCAACAATATCAGAAACCCCATATTTGCATATAGAACATAAGGAAGAAAGATTAAGTATAAAAAAACTACTGGTGTAGCCAATTCAGATTAATTTTTCCCATGGAAAACCTGCAGCAAAATTACCTCATAGCAAGGAGTTAATTCCAGTTTGACTCATACACTCTGATCCACAAATGCTCATCAGAAGAGCTATCTGAAGGTCTGCTGTAAGATCAGGGTCTGATCCAAAGCCCTTTAAGCCAGCAGTTCTTTTAGCCCCCAGATGACAAAGAATGCTCCAAAAGCAATGCCTCCTATTTTATGATGTTGGCTCACTACGACAGAGATGGATGATGATGGTATGGCAGGAGAGACTGAACCTTCCTGCCAATATTCCATTACATTTTGTTGTCTTGTGACAGATGGCAGCAGAGGGGCAGTCTGACAGAATGGCATCTGACATGGAGGTACGTATAAAGCAAAGGTGTGGAACTGAATTCTTCCATGTAGAAAAGATTGTACCCACTGACATTCATCAATGCTTGCTGAACATGAATGGAGACCAAATAGTGGATGTGAGCACAATGGTGGATAGTGCGCTTCAGCAATGGCGACAGTAAGTCACCTCTGCTGGTGTAGATTTTTATGAGCACGGTATACTGGGCATGCTGGCATTTGCTCATTGTTGGTGAAAATGCATAGTTAATGGTGATGACTATATTGAAAAATAGTATTTTGTGACTGAGAATGTTCTCTATCAAATAGTGTTATTGTCCTATTCGTTCCTGCTGCAGTTTCCATGGAAGTAAACAGGAGGCACTACTTCTGGAGAGACCTATGTAGAATGAACCTCCTGATGCTTTTTCATGCTTCTGAGTTTGCTCCGTTGATATTAACTGACCAAGACTAGTAGCCAAATATTTATCACACATAACTCTACCCAGCCTCGATGCCTTGTTCAGTAATATGCTTGCACTGAATAAAGAAAACACTAAAGCCTGAGAAGTTATTTATTTGAGTTCAGGTTTCTACTAACTGTTATCTAAAACATTTGGTAGTTGTTACTATAAAACTCGACAAGATGTCACTCTTGACAATGAAGAAGGAAAGCCTGGGCTTCTTTGCAAAGATCTGTTTGAAACAGAAAACACTGAAACCATACATTCAAGAGGCTGCAACAAAGACTGACTTAGCAGCTAAAAAAAAATTCTTAATTCAAGAAATGATATCATTCTGAGCTTCGGTGTCAGCTATTAAAATTCCTCAGAGGAATACTTTTAATACTAAATTTTATTGCTTTTTGTAAGTGGGTAGGCTGACTACACTGGAGACCTAAGCACAAGACAGGCACAAGCTGTATTGGAACTGGCTGCCTCTTCAGCCCTACAGTCCCCTGACCAGAGCAGACAGATGACCATCAGAGACAATGCCTCCACGCCTCTCCTGGTCCTGCTCTGTCTGTCTGCTGACATTGCCAGAGGGTCGTTTTCAGATAGAGACAAGAGTGCATCATTAATGCATAAACATGTCAAAACTAGACTGTTTAAAACTCTGTTTTATTACACTGGAGCTCACAGCGGTGATCTGGAATGAGTGATGAGTCTGGGTTTCGGGTTTGAAGATGGCCAAGTTTTCATTAATTTACATCATTTTTGGCCTTGACCATTCCCTGGTATGTTTTTTAAGATTTCGTGCTGGCACAGTTCTGTTTGGTTCCCATCCAACCACCCATCTCAAAATAGATTTACCTCATGCTTTTCAAGAGAGGTTTTATTAGTATTGTCTAGTAGTGAGAAAGGATAACCCAAAGCATCCAGTTTAGTTTTTAGAATGCCAGGCCACTGATGTATTAAAAACCACAACACCATGGAACAAAAAGGAAGGAAAATAGCAGTGATAAAAGTAAGAAATGAAAGTGGAAATTGTCCCGTAATTAATAGAGCACAGAGCTCCTCACTACTAATTTAAATCCAGTTCAGATATTCCAGACCCACTTATTTTATGTAAGCAAGAGTTTTTCATTATTAGCTGTTTTGTCATGTTTTTATAGATTGCTTTCTGTCACAGACCTGTCACTCTGTGTCTTACACAAAACACTGGCTTATTCCTGGTGCTGAATGTATAATGAAGTCATCCATTACAGTTTCTGGCCCACTCTGTCATGGAGTTACTCAGTTTATTTAGCAGAAAAGTGGCTCATGGATACAGATACCACACTACTGCAGCACTTCCAGTCGGAGATGCAGCCCCAACTGCCTGTATTTTTGACAATAAAGTGCTCAAGTCACGTTTTTGTTAGTGCCTCTGAATGATGCCCACCTATAGGCTACACAAGCAAACTACTTAAGCAAAGAATGACAACCATTTCAATACACAGGTTTTTTTCATTTTTTCTAATCTTGAAGCTCACTGTTAAATCTGAAAATAATTCTGTCTGGCAAAAAAGTCTCCCTGGTCTTACAGCTGGATCATACTTTGCTGGTTTTTAACTGGTTACAAGAATTAAAATAGCTCACAAATTCAAAGAGCTTCAGCACAGAAATTAAGTATATCCCTGTAGCAGACAAAGTAAATGCATTTAGAATTACAATTTATGTTCAGAATAAAATAAAACAAACAGACCAAAAACCACCACACGTATGAGCTTAGCTTTCCAAGGCACCAAGCATGAGCTTTAAGTTAAATTTGATTAATATGCTTTTCTGGACACAGATAATTTTCTGCATCAGGTTGTTAATGAAAAAATGGTAAATGAAACATTTTTTTCCCCCTACAAGTACAAATGTATCATGATAATTTCAGAGCAGCAAGTAATAAAACTATATTGTGAGAAATACTTTACTAAGAAAATCTACTATGAAATGTTATATAAAAATAACAGATTGTTCTGCATTTGATTTCTCCAAATGATCTCATTTAAATGTAAATTTTAACTAAGTTATGCTTCCCTTGGTGGTATTACTGTTTAAACTAATTGCTGGCTGTTAGAACTCAAAATCATGTGTGTATGCAGCTGTGAATAATGAATTTCTATCATCTTGCTGAAGAGCACAGGTTTTTCTCTCTTGATATCTCTTTGTCTTCATAGTATCTATCAGAACTTGTTTTTACACAAAATGAAGATTAAAAAAAGTGACCTTCAAAAATAATCTAAAAACAGATTTTGGAAGACATTAGGTGAATCTCTTCTGAGGGAAAAATCAGTAATCTTGTATCATTTGATTCAAGAGTCACAATAAAATCATTCACTTCTTTCAGCACAAAATGACCCCTTACCAATCTTTGTTGCTTTGCTTTTAAGTTGTACCTTTTTTTTTTTTTCTCTCTCTCTTATTTTTTGTTCTTCTATCAGAGATAATCGATCTACTTTTGGCATCACTCACAATATGGGGAGTGGAATTACAAATCAATGGTATTACCACACTATATATCTCATACCTATGATTCCTTTTTTCTCACAGATTCCTTCAGTTTGCAGCTGGGGAACCCATAGTGCATATCCACGGCTCCACTCACATCTTCGGGTTTGTTTGTTCCTTTCAGATGCAACCATGTGTGAAGACCAAGATTTGCCCCAGACAAAAACACATGTAAGCCCACTGCCTTTTGTGGCTTGGCAGAACCATGCAGGCTTGGACATGCACAGCCGCATTCAGCATCAGATCCAGACTTGCTTGCTCACTGCATATCAGCGTATGAGATTTGCTGCATTCCCAGTGTGCTGTGGAAGGGGAAATGGTGAATGCACATGGTGCGAAATGTTTCCTCCAGGAAGTCTGACTAGAACAGAAAGTTCTAGAACAGAACAGAATGACCTTGATCTTTGTAGGAAACTTGCAGCCTTAGTTGTTAGATCAAGTGGCTAAGTCAGAAATGTCCAAAATAGGAACTACTACCATGCAGTTACATATATATTTTTGATAGCTATCACTAATGAATTTCTGAATAGCTGTTAACATTCTGGAGTGACTGATGCTTTCTTACAAATACACATAGTTAGGTGTATGCAGTTCAGCCCTTCAGGAAATCTCGTTTTCCTTGCCCAAAAGCTGATCTCAGTTCAAGAGGTGGTAAAAGGTCCAAGTGGCTCTTTTTTATCAGTTAAGTTAGCATGAAGCGTTTTTCAGCTTTGTGCTGAAAAAGGCTCTTATTTTTGTCTCATGACTTACTGAGAGCTTGGAATTTTCCCCTTAATATCATGCCAGGTATTTACTGTATGTTCTCTAAAGCTCAATTCCTGATTTTTTTTTTAATACAAAGCAAAATTTATTAATGCTGGGGCAGAAGGGAACCCATCTGAAAAATAAGTCACTGAACTGTTGACATCTGATAAGAAGACAGAGGACTGAAACTGTGTTTTTACAGAAGTATTGTTTTTATTACTAAAACGTGTCAGATATGCTACTTCTGAAATAACTGAATTCAGAATTACTAAAATAGTGCTCCATCAGAAGAGGGGTGGCCAGCAGGGATAGGGACATGATTGTCCCTCTCTACTCTGCCCTCATGAGGCCCCGTCTGGAGTACTGTGTCCAGGTCTGGAGCCCCCGGTACAAGAAAGACAGAGAGCTGTTGGAGCGGGTCCAGAGGAGGCCACAAAGATGATCGGGGGCTGGAGCACCTCCCTTATGAAGACAGGCTGAGGGAGCTGGGCTTGTTCAGCCTGGAGAAAAGAAGGCTGTGGGGTGACCTCATTGCAGCCTTCCAGTACCTAAAGGGAGCCTATAAACAGGAGGGGAGTCAACTCTTTGAAAGGGTAGATAACAGCAGGACAAGGGGAAATGGTTTTAAGTTGAGGGAGGGAAGATTTAGGTTGGCTAACAGGGGAAAGTTCTTTCCTATGAGAATGGTGAGGTGCTGGAACAGGCTGCCCAGAGAAGTTGTGGATGCCCCGTCCCTGAAGGTGTTCAAGGCCAGATTGGATGAGGCCCTGGGCAACCTGGTCTGATATTAAATGGGGAGGTTGGTGGCTCTGCCTGGCAGGGGGTTGGAGATTCATGATCCTCGAGGTCCCTTCCAACCCAGGCTATTCTGTGTGAAAGGGGTGGAGCTAAACATGTTGGAGAATTTCTGGTGTTGTTTTCTTTTTCTTTCATACCACAGGGATTTCTTTCCAAGGGAGAACTGTATTTAAGAGGATTGCTCCAAAAGTAATGCCTCATATTTTATGATGTTAGCCCATTACATCAGAGGTGAATATTGGTGGTATGGCAGTAGAGGTTGAACCTTCCTTCCAATGTTCCATTACATTTTGTTGTCATGTGATGGATGGCAGCAGAGGGGCAGCCTGACAAAAATGGCACCTGACATGTGTGAGTGCAAATGAAGCAAAGGTTGGGACTGAATTTCTACATGCAGAAAAAATTGCACCCACTGAGATTCTTCGACACTTGCCGAAGGTTTATGGACATCAAATAGTGGATGTGAACACAGTAAGGCAGGGGGTGGTGCATTTCAGTGGTGGCAACAGCAACAGCGGATCACCTCTGCTGGTGCAGATTTTTACAAGCACAGCATGCAGGCTCTTGTTCATTGCTTGAGAAAATGCATAATGATGGTGACTATACTGAAAAATAGTGTTTAGTGACTGAGAATTTGCTCTATCAACTAGTGTTATTGTGCTCTTTGTATCTATTGTAGTTTCCATAGAAATCAATAGGAGGCATTACTTTTGGAGTGATCTACATATTACCAGGAAGTAGAGTCAACTGCATGGGGATTGTGTCCATAGTAAGGTTAGCTCCAGTCTTAGGATCCCTGGTGTAAACCTTCAGTCCACATTTGTCCTTCTGCTGTTCAGGCTGACCTTGGAAGCTCTGCCAAACATCTGGGCACATGATCAGCTCCCTACATGCTGCCTTCTAGTCCTTTCCTTTATAACATGTATCTGAAACCTACCTTGATCTCCCACTGCTTTGACCTTAGAAAATCCGCCAGCAGTCTTTCTGGTTCAGGTAATTGGCCCTTCTGTTTACAAATAGTAAATACAACAGGAATGAGAAGCTGTTGGTCCATCATTAATTTCTAAAACGATTTTAATGTTGCGGTGAAGAAAGAATAAAAGGATTATAAACAAATGACGTGATGCTGGAATGAGATATGATAAAGACAGTGAGTGGCAGTGATTAAATCTCTTTTGAACTCACAGTTTCACAACATGGATGACCTTGGAGATTTTTACTCTGCATTCCAATGATATATTTTCAAAATTAAGAAGAAGATTCTTAAAAGAAAAAAAAATAATAATAAAAGCTGGTTTACGTGTTTAGTGTAGGAAAATAAACCTTCAAATTTTTCTCTCATCAAGTCTGAAGAAAAAGCTTGAATTCTGGCTACTTGTGAGAAGTATAAGATTTTGCAAGAACCTCATCACGTGAAAAACGAGACGAATGAACTGGAACCCAATGTACAGCTTACATGCATTATTTAAAAGCCAGACTACTTAAAAACACAGCTTTCCTTTACAAATCTCCTGCCAGCAAAGCTGAAATATTTCACTTTGTCCGGTTTCCATTTTTCTGCCAAGGCTATGAAATGAATTAATTCATTCCTCCTGTGCCACTTTACCTTAAATTAATTCCCAAATATTCATTTAACTTAAAATACAAGCTGATGATGATAAGTTTAGCTCAGAGGTGGAAGCTTTAATGATATAGGAAACTCATAACTGGGCAGAATCTTTCAACTTGGATTACCAGTTTAAACCCAATCAAATGGTAACCTCTTGCGGGTTGGTTATGAAATTCATTGACACCCTGCTCCTCATTCTTTGAACAGCAAACCACTTTGTAACTGGCGCTTACTGGCAGACGAGTTGGCAATCTTAGCAGAACAAGCTAAGATTTAAAATGCTTGGAAACTTAATGTCTTCCAAGTTTGGAAGAGCACAGAAGGTCCCGTGGCTGCTGTGACGATGGGCTCAGCTCCCAGGCTGGAGTCACTGGGAACCCTTCCACTTTCTACATGGGCTTGGGATCACCAGTGAAAACTGAAATTCAGCTTCCTTCAGCAGCTGCTCTGGGGCTATTAACAGCAGAAACGTCATTTTGTTTTTAGCTGTCTGAAAGTGTGTTTAAGACATCTGAACATAGTGCTAGAAAAATACTATGTGCAGTAAAGTCACGGACCCTCCCTCAGATAGTATTACTTTTATGGTTGCCAAACGTAACACACTGATAACTACCTAAATTCCACTTCAGTAGTTACCAGGTAAACACATAGCACCAGCAAACTTAAAGTACTGTTCCCTTTTTTATAGAAGTCCATGTTTCTGTACATTTTAATTAAAAAAAAAAAAAAAAGAGTAATATTCTGCAGCAAAATTTGGGAAATGTAAATTTCTCAAAGTTAATAGTGAAACATGAACTGTAATTGCCATCACTGAAGTTATATTTATTAAAAGAGTAAGTGTATGCTCAAAATAAATGAGAACACTCCAATAATGCAACATTTCACCCTGTTTTGTAGTCTTGTAAAACAAATGGAAATGACACGAAAATATATCAGAAATATATAATAAGAGCTTGGAAGTGAATCAGGAAACATAAAACTATGGTTCTGACAAAGGCATTATATTTTGCACATTGCATAATGTCATTGCAGTCCTTTAAATCAGGGTTAAGGCAGCTTAGACTGAAATTCTATTAATTTAAAAGATACCTATTGACTTGAGTGACTCAAGACAGACCTAAAAGAGATTTTACTTTTATTTGTTCCTGTTCTTTCAAAGTGAAATTGCAGATTTCTGACCAAAAAAATACTTTCTCTTTGTCAAAAGCATTTGTCACTTCACGACGTTGTCTCCATTGAATCTCATTTATCAGGAGAGTCAGTGATAGTTATATTATCAAATTAGAAAAGGATGAAGAAAATCTGTTGAATGGCATTAAGCAGGACTTGCAGCAGGGAAACTGTAAACCTCAGCCCTCCTTTTGGAGAGTTGCTTGAACACCCTCCATAAATTCTCTCGGAATATCTTCTGTGTGTTTTTGTGTATCGCCCATTTAGCTATGAAACATTAATGAAATTGAACCAATATGGACATATCACCTTGTATTATTGAAGGCAGTTTTCTTCAATGGGTATAGTAAGATCAAAATAACATGTCTTAGCAAGGGTCACTTGTGTCATTTCCCTGTACACAGAGATCTTTCCAACCAATTGTTTTCAGTCAGCTTAGAAAGCACGATGAACAAAGCTGCTGGAGTGTAGCAGTCTTACTTCCAGCATTATTCATTTCATACATGACATATTTTCGAACATGGTTTCTGAGATCCAGACCACATGAAAGGATTTCTTTTGATTCTTTCAAAAAGTTTGCGGTCGATCTGTTTGCTTACAGTCATCACGGAAAGACTTATTCAGTGACTGCATGTTTTTAGTGTTTTTTTTTCCTTTTCCGTCTTGTGAGTGAAGATGAAAGAAGAACCTAATTACTGTAGGATTAAACTTCTTTATATGAAGGACATTTTGCTGTGACTTTGAACATTAATATCTCTAGAAAACACGGAGACAATAATTGTCATTTACCATACAGGTTCACATGATGCAATGTGTTGAATTAAAGAATGTAAAGCCATAATTATATACATACGGCTTGTCAGAAAGTAAAAGGAATGTCATAATAGCTGCTAATTAATTTTTACAGCATGAGCAAAGTTGGTTAGGTAGTTTTAATCAAGAGAACATGAAAAGTTATACCCAGTCTGCACTGTTAAAAATAGACATTGGGTGCTTTCCCTAAATGAACTTGTATCTGAACCTTCACATGTCAGTAAAGAAGGTCTTTTGACATTCAAGAGAAGGCATTTTTTTTTCTTAAAAATGAGAAAGGGCACAAGTTAAAGGAAAGAAAAAAAACAAACATCTTATTTCTTAAAAATTCCGGAAGTTGTAAAAATGTAAGCTTTATACGAATATTTTCAGCTTAACAAAAACCTAGTAATAAAAAATAAAAAAAATAAAAAAAAAAACAGTTGGGTTTTTTTTTTCCCACTTTAATAGTTCCTTTCTATCTGAGTAGTTGGAAATAAATTAAGCTTCTCAAGCAATTTCAATTTAACTTATGTGGTTGGGCAATCATGACTCACAGGCTTACTTACCGTAGTGGAAAATGAGGACATCCACCCCAGGACAAGTAGCTATGTAACTCCATCTTTGGGTGAAAGTTCTCATGTAGATAAGCCCTAATTACTAACCAAGAGCCCGACTGAGCTTTTTATCCACAGCAAGCAACCTCCAGCTTCTCCAGAAATCTTATGCAGACACTGTAGGAATATTGACCAAAAACAAAAATATAAAAATGTCCCTTGAAAAATGAATTCAATCAAAATCCATACCTGCTATAGTCTGCTTTCTTTTTGAAGAATCTGAACTTGAAGAAAACTGAAAGTCCTATCTCTGTCAAAAGATATTGCCCAGTGCTTCAGAGTAAAATATCAATTTTTATTTTACAATGCCATTCCTATTAAAATCCAGACTGTCATTAAAAATGTGTATTTTTTCCTTCCAGTGAATTCCATTTCCAGAGAATTTTTGCAGTTGAATTTTTTTTTTTTACAAGTTTTCAAATTCTTTTCAGATTTTTGATCCTCCCTGCCTTCACATGAAAGTGATCACTCATTAGGATTGCAGTCATTTCACATTGCAAGCAAACTGATTTTCTTGGCATAAGAACGTGCAGAATTGAGCACAGCTTTGCCCTGTACCAGAATAGTCATGACGTAAAGCACAGTACATGCGTCAACATATGTGCCCATAATTCTGAGATATGCTTACACTGCAGTTCACAGGCCTTCGAGCCAAACCTTTTTGCTGTTCATTACCTGGCTTTCCAGTACGTGTGCAAGATTTAGCAACTGAGGTGACATGTTTTTCATTTTTAATAATCATAGGATGGCTTGTGTATTAACGTTCCCTTCCAAGTTACATCCTTCCCAAGTAAGAGACTTGCAAAGAACAAATAAATACCACTTAAATAAGCATTTATTTTGCAGTGACCACAAGCAAGGTCACAGGGAATTTGAAAGAAGCCACTTTTCTAAGCTTACATAAACACAGTGACCATGCTTATCCGAGCAAATCAAGCCCAAACTGCTTTTGCCTAGAATTTTTAAATGTGAATTACCCACATAAAGCTGCTCTGGCTTTGATTCTTCATTTGGATTACCTGCAATTTCCTGCAAGCACTTAGATGCAAATAAGCACCATTTCTTTTCAAGATCAAAGATTTATTGGATGTCAGATTTTATCTCTGACAATCAGAACACTATATGCATAAGCCTAATGCTGTATGTTCTTACATTCAGATTCTCATGTTCATTGTGTTAAACAGAAAGTAGGTCATTGCCACATAGTAAGTGAATGAGCATAACAGTATAAGAAATCCATAATTCTCTCTTGAGGGTTCAACAAGGGAAGTAGGGAAAGAGATTGGATTAATTCTCTTGAAACAGTATGGTTGGTCATTATTCTTTATGTGGATCAATATGAATTGAGTCTGAGCTATTCTGAAACGTACTGTTACTTTCCAGAAGGCAGTGAGCTATTCTGGTGGTGTGCTCAAACATTTGTCAGATTACCCATTATACCTCACATCTCCATAAAAAATTCTCAGTGCTCAGATGTGCTATTGAAATAATCTTGAGTAATTTTGCTTGGAGGTGAGATGATATAGTTGGATCTATTTGGGGTGATATTTTAATGATCACCCATTCTTTAAAACAAAACAAAACAAAAAATATTGAAGGGCAATTTGGTCATAACTGTCTCTAGATATTTTGATTATTTTAAAAATTAATTTACCATCTAATCTGAGAGAGAACATCAGAATATGACAAGATTAGACCTTGAGATATTAACCTTACTATGATTAGCAAGGGTTTTTATTCCTTTTCTAATTACGCAGCTTGCCTTCTTAGCAATAGAATCCCTACATACACCCAAGATGTATGAAATCTCAGCTTCCGATTGGGAATAGGTGCATATATGCCATGGTGCTGTGTGAGTCTATTGACCTGATCCTGTAAAGGGCTGAACAACTCCTGGAAGTGTCAAGTTTTTTTTTTTTTTTTTTTTTTTTTTAAGGACTAGGAATTTGCTGGTTTAAACTTTTACTGGAATAAGAAGAAAGACTTCAGTGGATCTATGATAATTTAAACCAGCCCTCACTTCCACGATTTCAGAAGTTCAGGCTTTCAGCACCACATTATAGGTTGGAGCCATGAAGAATAAAAGTTAAAAATCCCCTTACAACCTTTATCATAAGGACTACGCGCTCAGAATGCATATTGAAGAAAGAGTTTAGAACTGCATAATGTATGCTGAGCAAATGTCCTTCCTCCTTTTGACACTGACACCGATTGTCTCAATCCACTGCAAAATGTTTCCTGCTTATATTTAACTTCTTTTTTTTAATCTTCAGTGAATTAATAGATTCTAATATATAGTAGGTACAATGTGCAGTTATTTGGACCAAAGCAGTGTGCTTATACGCATCGCCAATAAATGGTGTTAGAGAATAAAATAAAGATGTCCAGGAGCAAAGGGGAAGGACTGTAAGGTAGACATAGAGGGCATTGAAAAGTCAGCTTTTTGAAGAGAATGTTCAAGGATATTATTGCAATAACCTTTATACGAAGGTAAAGCATTAGACCTTTACTGCAGCATTTAAAGGATGAGTGAAACATTTTAGGGTGTTTTATTTTTTTAATTCAAAAGATGAGAAATAAAATGTGTAAAAAAGCAACTATTTTCAGTGCTAGCTGTATCAAGAAAGTAAAACCTATTTTCTCATATGATGTTTAGAGACACTGCTGCTCAGTAGATGTCAGTCAAAATGAGTGAAAAGAGTCGTAACAGTGACTAAAAATCCTTTCTTCTCTCATTTGTTCAGATTTCAGCCTCTTTTCTCTTGAGATGTTATAATTCCATTGTATCTCCAGCTACCACAGAGTCTTTCAGGATGGACAACCGATGAATGCACATAAAAGAACAAATGACTAAATGAATGAAAGAAAAAAATGATTTTTTTCTTTTCCAAGATCACTATTAAATGATATCTCTCTTCCTGAGAAAATAAATACAATGACTTAAATTAAAGCAATGTTGACATTGTGACATGAAAACACAAGGTCATTATTCATTTATTATACCCTGCTGAGTCACAGAATTTAGAGAAACATGCACTATCTCACAGAATATTTCCTAGGGTCCTTGATCCTGCCAACATGCGCTTTAAATGTGGAAGTCACTCCATGGACCTCAATGGAAAAACTGACACGCTTAAACTTAAGCAGCTGTATAAAGCTACATCCTTTGTGGGATGAAAAGCCAGACACATAGCAGCCAATATGAACACAGAAATGAATTGGAATTTCTGTATATTAGCTATGAAGGAATAAATATTAAGTTTACTTCTCCTGGAAATAGCAGTTTAATTTCCCCCTTGTGGGTATTGCTGCACAAGAGGAATACAAGTAGATTAAAACAATATATCAAATTTGCTAACATAAACCCTTTAAATCATAGAAATTCCAGTAATAATGCTGCCTAGAGGTGATGTAACGCACTTCCTTAGGATATTTGCATTAAATCAAAAGAGAGTGCAAACATACAGCATCTCTATGAATCAGGTCAGCTAGTTAAGTAACTGAATGTGGATTTGGGATTGGGATTTTCAAATAAAGCTGAAGGAATTAGACCACCCCTCTGCCGCACTGTCTTCAAGCCTAAGTGACTAAATGATTTAAATCTTATTGTCCTTTACTTTGACCTACTAAAAATCCTAGCCTTGTGCCGAAAGCCTTGTCCCACTGAAGTCCGTTACAAACCAAACAACTCAATGTATCTCAGCAGTGCCAGAATTTTATCTGGGCCACCGAACTTTCCCACTCCAAAATGAGCATCCTCTAGATGAGGAGCTTGTTTTTGCTCCCACTAATGATTTTATTTAGAGCTAGATTGAGCCTAGAAGATTAGCTTGACTTCAATCCAATTAAAGGTGAACAATCTTTAAGGGGGGTGATTACATGGTGACAATAAAGCCTGAACAAAATAGCCTCAATGAAAAGCACAAATTTCTGCACGAGCTTTTATTAAGTTTCCAATGTGCAGAAGGGAGCATTGCTGATCTGTGCTGCCACCCTGTGTCCGTTAGTCCTATGACTGCCTCAAGACTGCAGCTGCAAATACACAGAGTATTCGCACTTAGAATACCAGTTCCTTTTCTCTTTCTTTGGCATTGAACTTCTCTCATAGTAAGCATCCCATAATAATTTCCATTCAGGATATATATTACAGGAGGAAGTGTTTGACATCAGTATGGTTCCAAGCATACGTGTCTTAATGGTTTTAAAAAAAAAAAAAAAAGGCTTTCATTGTGCCAAACTGATGTTTCCTTACCACTATGGCAGGCATCATCGCATGCTGTCAAATAGGTTTGGTCCTGATTTAATTGGAAAACCGCAATTGAAAATGATGGATAATGTTTTCATTATGTTTATTTCAAGGCATTGCTTAATCATACTTATAGTTCACACGGGGAAATATTTTAATTGGATTTCCCTGGGCCAGTCTGGGGACAAAGATTGTCCTTTCATTTTCATGTGAAGTCCTTCAGGCAAGAAGATTCCCATCTTTAATCATGGTGTTTAAACACAACAACTAATAAACACCTTGTTTACATATATGTATAAATTTTACTATAAATTATAATTTTAAATTCTTTAAAGATGTGCAAGAGCTTGAATGGACATGGGAAAACTTACCCAGCTGTTGCCTCACAGGACAATCAGGGATTCCCTCTGCTGAAAATATGAAGGGTGCAAAGGGCAGAACCTTTCATTTGTTTCAACCACCATCTTCCACTTTCTCAAGAAAATATTGTATGTAGAGACACCTGCAATCTAGCTGCTAAAGCTAGCTGCCAGCTGAACCTCACTGTGCCTTCTCCCTTGGTAGATAGGAAGACTTAAATGAAAGTTTGATTTTTGCACTGGGCAATATTCGCTGACCAGTGACCAGCCTATATTTTGCTTGCATCCAAAGCTGAGAGCTCTCTGATCACTTCTCATTTGTCATGCCCTTCAAACCTGCAGTAACCAAAGGAGGAAGCTTTGCAGAACCCCTGCAGTGTTGCCTTGGACTCTTCAGGTTGTTTGTCCAAAGCTCAGCCATTTTTTCTTCTGAATTGCCTTTTGCTCCAGCCTGCAAAACTGGACATTTCTCATGGGTCCTCTCTGCTTTACAGAAATACCCAACAAGATATCTATATTATGTGTCACAAAACTAAGTTAACAAATTTTTAACTCATACACAAAACCAAACACACAGAACATATGAGACTTAATATTGTTAGCCAATTGTTAATTAATGAATACTGTCTTTGATCACTATTATTTTTTCCAGTGTTCTTTAGTGACAAGAAAGAACAGCACTCAGTGAACTGGTATTCCTAGTAATGCTCAGGTCACTCAGTGCTGAATGCCATTTACAGCCTTAAGGATATACAGGATTCCCATCTCTTCATGGGCTTTTCATCGCCATTGCTCAATTTTTCACAGATGACTATTTGTGTCATTAATTGCAGTCATATTTGCACGAGGCAATGGAGTGCTGGACAAGCTACTCACAGAACCAAAAGCATATTAAATGCATCGGCACCATGTTGCATCTAGCCCTAGGGATGGGTTTTGTTATACTAAGAGAATCAGACAGTTTCTGTAATTCAGACAAGTGTCTCTGAAGGTTATGCATTTCATTGGCAAACTGTACCAAATCAGCTGAAGCTGGCAGAAGAATTTGGATCATGGCATTGTCTTACACCATGCAAACATAGCCTTATCTGCAATATGCTGTGAAAAGGTAGGTACTGTGTAAGGAAGAAGACTATCCCTTTTTGTTCCTATCTCAAGGTAACTGCAGCCTGATTTTTCTGAGCTGTTAGAATTTTTATGGCAGTTTAAAACATAGTTCCCTTTGGCTCCATTTACAAACCCACCATATTTTGCTTTAAGTTTCATGTAAAATGATCTCTCATCCAAGTTCTGTCATGTGATGGATAGTTTTGTGGAAAGGCAAGCAAGACAAATGTGGTGTTTGGAGACAGGACAAGGGGAAACGGCCAGAAACTAGAGCATAAGAAGTTCTGCATGAATGTGTGCAAGAACTTCTTTACGGTGAGGGTGACGGAGCACTGGAACAGGCTGCCCAGGGAGGTTGTGGAGTCTCCTTCTCTGGAGGTATTCAAGACCCACCTGGATGCCCACCTGTGCAACCTGGTGTAGGGAACCTGCTTAGGCAGGGGGGTTGGACTCGATGATCTCTGGAGGTCCCTTCCAACCTCTATGATTCTGTGATTCTGTGAAATGCCTGGTGACGCATTGGAACAGGTTGCCCAAGGAGGTTGTGGATGCCCCATTCCTGGATGCATTCAAGGCCAGGCTGGATGTGACTCTGGGCAGCCTGGTCTAGTGGTTGGCGAGCCTGCCCGTGGCAGGGGGTTGAAACTAGATGACCTTTGAGGTCTTTTTTAACCCAGGCCATTTTATGATTCTATGATTCTGTGAAATGTCAGGGGGAAATCTCTCACTGAGAAGTGAAATGCTGGCATAGGCTGCCCAGAGAAGCTGTGGATGCCACATGCCTGGAGGTGTTCAAGGCCAGGTTGGATGCAGCCCTGGGAACCTGATCAAGTGCCTGATTTGGTGGTTATTAACCCTGCCCATGGCAGGGAGTTGAAATTAGAATGATCTTCAAGGTCCCTTCCAACCCATACCATTCTATGATTCTATGAAGCCTCTGTCTCAACCTAGGTCCTTTAAGAAGCAAACTTTAAATTGCACAGGCAATAACTGCATTCAATTTTCAGGGAAGATGGTAAATAGTGAAGGAGGTATTTTATCATTTTGCAGCAGTGACAAATTTTCTCTTTAGAATGTAATCCTACCTACCTAATGACATAAGTGCACAGCTTGTCTCCCTGCCAACTGTGTCAACAGAAGGCTCCTTTCAGCCAGCAGCACAATCAGTAAGGCAATGTGAGAGGTAAAGGGAAGGAAGCAAAAACCAGCAGAGTGACCAACATGAAAGCAAGGGTTAAGCTGAAGCTTCGGCATAAGACAGGGAGATAACATTGGTTTTAAAGGAGACAAGGGTAGAAGCTGTGCCATAAGACAGGACAAAATCCTGCTTCCATGCGGTTTTATGATAAAACAGGGAGCACTCGCCCTCTAGAGGATTAGTGACCAACAATCTCTTTCGGTCTCTCAAATCCTTTGTTGCGGATGGAGAATGGTGCAAAAGCGCTTCACGTTGCTGACATCGCTTCTGTGCCCTCCGTGCTCCCTGGCTACCGTCCTGCTGTGCTCCCATGACTGTGGCGAAAGCAGAGAGGAGGCGACTGACCAGCAGGAGCCTTCCCAGCAGTTGTCATGGAAAATGATTCAGACATTTCTGGAGCTATAAATTCACAAATGGAGATCTTCCTGGAACAAATGGGAGCAGTTGGTTGTATAACAACTCTGCTGGTCTCCTCAGTCCCATTTAAAGATTATATTATCACCCTTTCCAGTGGCCTTTCCTCAGTTTGCCTCTTGCTCTCCTGCCCCTTCCCAGCACAAGCATTCCCAGCCAGGCACTGCTGTCCATGGCCCAGAATGGGCACAGCAGAGCTGCAAATGGAGAGGTCCTTCCTCATGTGATACCAGACCAGGGCTTGCTTTGCTGATAGAAATGTGACCACAATGTCCTTCCTGCAGATGGCACAAGTCTTCAACTGCCTTCTGTTGCATTCCATAATTTGTCTTCTGCCTTCTTCACAGTCTCAGAAGGCTTGAAAAATGGGAGATTATGACCCTTTTGCTAATTCAACATCTAACAGCATGCAGACCTAAAATTCTCCACTGCCAATATCAGTTCCCTAAAAACTGTGAAGAAAGCAAAATTTGACATCTGAGGAACAGCCAGATTTTCCAGTTTTATCCTGGTATGTGCTGTGTATTATAAAACCTCAGTCTACTCATGTAGGACAAAGCATGTTTTTTCTGATAACTCCAGTCAATAATCTAAATTAGTATTCCCAAGATCCAGAAGCAAGGCTAAACTGATCATTTAAGAGAAAGCGCTTAAAAATGCATGGCATGTAATGGCACTTTGGAACAAGTTACTATTTATACTTTTGTAATAAATGCAAACTCAACCAGGGTTTCTGAAGGCCTAAATTTTAAGGCTCAGTTGAATGCTAATTGCTTACTAACAACATTATGTAATTCTCTTATTAATCTTCTCTCAAAACAAGCTTACCCACAAGATAAGTCTCTATGTGGAAAACTGATATTTTTGAAAATGAAAACATACTGGATTTCCTAGCTGGAATTAACCTCTTCCAAACTGAAGAATGTGTTCAGTAGAGTTAGAAAAAGTGACTGCCTCATCCTGCAAATAAATGCAGCCTTTTTGTGATTTCATTGCATCACCTCTCTCTGAAAGTACTGGAGAAGCTTTTAGGCCAACATTAGAAGAGCAGGATCTACATCTAAAATGGGATATGTTCTTTGTATTTTTGATGTTTCATTTTTTTTACACGTGTAGGATATATATATATAGGTGCCTGATACATCTAATTTTCCATTAGATTTTTCCAATTCCTTCTTGATTTCATTTTGCCACAGCCTCACAACTAGATTTTTTTGAACTTTTCTATTTATTACTACATACCTTGCGGTCACAGTGCATTCCAGTTCTGAGTACCATTTCTCCTGATAAATTTTTCAGAAAAAAAACAGCATGCAAAACCTTGTTTGCTTGATTTGATCAGCAGTTCTCATATCCTCTTCATTTTCTATTTGCTTGTAAAGACATGAGGTGACCTTCCAAACAGTTAAAAAAGCTGTTACATATATATTTCAAAGACATGGATATAAGCCATAGCGAAACAGGATTTGGTTTTCGTTTGTTTATTTTCAAAAATGTAGGAAAGTGAGTCTATCATGTTAATGTCATGTGTTTTGGGTTTTTTTTTTACATAGGTTTTGGTTGGTTCAAAATGAGCAAAAGCAGCCTTTAGAGAATTTGCTGGTCCTGTGAAAGATTCCCTGAAGATGCCCCTGAATTAGCTTTCATGCTCCCAAGAAAAATAACTTGAAAAAAAAAAAAAAATTGAAATCTGTAAAAGCAGAAGAGAGAACTGAGTTTTTTTTTGTTTTTTTTTTTTCAAATTGTATCGGTTTGTTCAGGAAATCCATTTATGCAAAATAAATACTTGTGAAAATTATCTTTTTTGAAATTAATAATGAAGGATTAAGATATATTTGAATTTCAAATAAACTTGTATCTGCATTTATATCTGTAAAAAGTTTTCCAATTCTACGAGAACTTTGGAGGAAGTTTCATTCATACATGTCAGGGAGGGATTCATTACATAGGCGTTACATGATTATGACAAAAATAGAATTTTTTCCTGAGTCCTGGTGATTACTTAATGGAAATCCATCAACTTATCTGTAAAATAATAACAGCAATCATAACTCGTGAATTCCTTGTGAAACTGCAAAACCGTGACATGATTACTGAAGTAGAGATTATAATGATGCAGAAGACACCATTAACCTTAGCAAGGCTGGGGTTTCTTTTCATAAGTCGGTGGCAGAGTTAAAAGATTCCTGGAGTCATGGCATGCAGTCTTCAGTTTTAATAGCTACTGAAGCCATCAAAAATAATAACTTGATTCTTTTTCATATTATTGGTGCAGGCAGTCTTCCAACACTGAGCTTCTGTAGCAGGTTGACTTCAATTATTAAGCAGTAAAAGGTGGCAGGTCTTTATCAGAAACAGAGATGAAAGAGAATACTTTGCTTTACTACAAGATGGGAAAGACATATTGCTGAACATAATAAACTGTATACTATGTGGAATACATCATAATGGGCTCTTTATTTGGCTTACATGTGGAAGATGAAACAAATATGTTCATACATTCCAGAGACATCTTTTCAGAACTTCAAACTATCTCATTTCATTCACTTTGGATAATATTTTACACCTGACAAAGAATAAGATCATTCAGCAGATTAGGTCACACGGCCTATTTGAAGCCTTTATGGATTATTCAAAGGAGATAGACTTACATGTCCTGAAAAAGTTAAGTAAAATAAAACATGCATGATAAAAACCCTGGCTCAGTTCTGCAGCCTTACTTAGGTAAATCTGCCAGTAACACGTAGCAGAAAGCCACTGCTGCAGAAATGAAAGCTACTCACACTCTTGATGGAATGCAAGGACTGCAAAAGCTGCAGCTGTCCTCAAGCAGGGCTGCTTCTCTGCCTTTCTGTGAGTGCAGTGTTGGTAGCCATACTTGGGTACCTCCCTTTCCAGACGGCTATCCATGCAGCTACAGTTAATAGGAGAGAGCACCATAAACATCAAAAGCTATGGGGCAATACTTCCCTTTGCTTCATGAAATTCTACTCACTTCAGTGCGATTGAGTATACCATATGTAAGTCAGAAGATATTTTTGGCCCATGAGACTTAAAAGATCAACTGACAACAAGCTTACTGAGCAAATGAAAAAATATGCACCACCTTCAACATTTCTGAAGTGTTTTGACTCTGAACCTGCAGAACAATGACACACATTGTAAAGTTTTGCTACAATAGTACAGAACGATAGTACAAAATACAGATATTTAGTAAGTCTTTATTTGTGTCTCATGTCTAGAATATGATTATAAGTGTTGGCCAACTGCAGCACGATGCAAACATTAACAGTGGAAGATACAGATGGTTTCTGCTTAGCACTTGTTTATAATAATGAAGTGCAAGTCAAGATGAATTTTGTGTTGTATTTTAAACTGCTGCGTAAGGACAGTCAAAAATCTAAAGTCAAGTACCACTTAAGATATAACACTGCTTTCCTTTTCTCAAAAAACAGCCAGGGAACTGGAGAATGTTTTGATTAACTTTATATCATTTGTTTTTATCTTGGTTTTCTAAGACAGTTAGACTTGCAGCTCATGCTTTTCCTGTCTGTCACTGAGTTCCCTTCTCCTCCACCAAATGACTACTTGCAATGGAATCTGGTGAGAGCAGAAGTCTTGGGGACATTAAATTCCATGTTTTGTTAAAAGAGACAGATGAGCAACAGAACAACTTAAGTGCTCAGATGAGGGAAAAGCAGGAAGAACTCATCCATTTTATACTCAGTTTTCTGAGCAATCTGTTCATGCATCATTCCAAATCAATGGCAGCATATGATTTTACACTGCTGTCATGGGCAATGGAAAATCATTGAAGAGACGAGATGCTCCTGAGAGCACGGCAATATGGGGACAGATAACAGGGAATTGGTTTACTTCAATTTACTTACAGGATGTAGCTAACAAGAAATATCTGTTTATATCTGTTGTTCACGGAACAACTTGTCTAAACACCTACCTCTTCGCATAACAAAATTCTGATAGCTAAAGCAGATGGAGATACAAATATGGCATTTTTACCATGACTGCTATTTAAGCCTGCCAGAATACACTAAGTGTTCAGACCAGCATTCAAATAAGAAAAGTGGAAGATTAGCGAAGCGTTGGTTCTCTGGCATTTGGAGCATAGACCCAGGCTACACCATTTGAGTGAGATTATGGAGATAGTTTGCTCAAAGACCTCACCCAAAAGGCAACTAGACAAAATGAAAATTGTTAGGCTGTCATCACCTTACACAACTCCCCAGCTTACTCATGGGGTTTTGTACCCTCAGACTTGTTCAGGGTCCTTCTTGCACACACATTGGCATGCAGTACGCTTTCATACTATAAAATCACTGCCCCAGTACAGCTCTCTCCCTGCCTCAGGTAATTTAAACTCAAAGTCCTCTCTCCCTAGCTATGCCTTAGGGACTCAGAAGGATCAGAAGAGACCAAGGGCCAAGTGTGGACCTTAATTCCTATGAACCTTTTTTGGCTTTGTAATTAGAAGATGCTTTTTACCACACTGATGCCCTGCTACTCCAACACTAGTTACTTTTTTATTAAAAAAACTGAAAGAAACTTCATGGTTTAATGTTTTTTACCTTTCTTCCCTTCTCCCAAAATGAAAGCTAAGACATAACAAGAAACAATTATTTCCAGAAGGTGGCAGCTTAAATGTGAAGAGCTGAAGAATGGTTTTTCAACTGCTTTGAACAAAATCAGTTGTGGAGTAGGTCCCATCTCTTCCCAAAACATGTTTTACTTTCCTAAAACAAAATATATACTTTTTTCTTCCCCCCCATTACTTTGGTTCCATAGGATCTAACATACAGTTTTGCAAACACAGGCAGATAATTGCCTTAAATTAAACTCTGCATAAATTCCCTAACATCTTTATGTAGGAGAGTACTTTGGCCTGTACGTGTGCTATATGTGTATCTGCACTAAGGTCTTAATAAGGGCTCTCCGTCAGCAGGGTGACAGGAGCAGGACTGAATACTTTGTTAGAGCTATGTGAGAGATCAGATCTGCACAGCATTAATCTCCATTCTGGCTTGTCTGACTCTGGTGCAACAAAGAAGTTAAGAAATGAAATAAAATCCAACTAGGGCTAAAAGAAAATTCATAAAACGAAGCCTCTCCACAGTAAGTATCAAGAATGGAGTAGATGGCAGAGTTTTCTATTTGCTTAACCTTTTTTTGATGTTATGGATTATGGTTTTCAAGTGGGTCTAAGAAGACAATAGTGGAATTTATAAGTAGGGAGGCTTTTGTCTTTCTTCTGTTGGCAAAGATGCACTGATGTAATTCACAATTACCTATGTTGTTATTTTTCCACAGTAAATGGCATTGCTAATGGATCAAGTGGATTTATTCTAAACCGTAAAGGGATGAATTAAAAGGCTGATAAAACTATGTAAGTCATGTAGCCGAATATTTCTGTGTATTACAAGCAACCAGAAAAAGGAAGATCTTCCCAAACAGAATCACCCTTAGAAAGATGTCTTGTATGTCATAAATTTTTAAGCCATACTCAATGGCTTAAAATGTTGCTACTTTGCTAATTCATTCTTTCTCTCTGTTATCCCCAAGATATATAAACTGTCAGCTGTATTGTTAACTGTTGTAAGAATACTTGGATAACAAGGGATATAATTGCTTCGACTGAGCAATCCAGGCTGCAACGGTCAGTGACCTTGGAGTGTTTTAGAAGGGGGTGGCAAACAGGGAGCTGGCAGCCGACAGTGAGAATGTTTCTGATACTGTAGAAGATTTATAGTTTTTCTCTATGCACCAATCATAGAATTGTTTTTGCCTACTGTTTGCTAGATTAGCAGTGTAATTTTAGCCCACTATATAAGCTTGTGTGTGTGGCTATTTTTTATCCCTTTGTTCTTCACTATATAAGTGTGGATTTTCTCAATAAAGTAGAGCATGAAGATTTAATCATATTGATACCTGTCGTGACTCTGGAACCTTTCTCCTCGTCAGTTAACAAGTGCCTCTTACAAAGTTTGGAAATAGTACAGAATTGGAATTTGGAAGCAGCACAGGACAAGAAGTTCATGAAGTTCTTCTCCTGAGACATGGAGGCATTGACCAATTTTCAACTCCTATATTTGTTACTTTCTATATCAAAGTTTTTCAGTTAATGATAATCTTTTGTAATATCCTTTATCCTACAACTAATTCTGCTGTTACTCTAGCTTCCCTTACTGATGCATACACGCAGTTTTACAGAAACATCGTTTTTTAACCTTGACACAACCTCTACTTTCCCTCTACCGTTCACTCTCCCTCCTCTAGCTGAATTCTTTACCGTCACACTATTTGTTAGCAGGGGAAGCAATTCAGATATTTAAATCTTCTAATAAAGATGAAGGAAAAGATGTGAAGGAGTGTAATGAAATCAATACATGTGTAAACGGCTAAGCACGGTTTTCCTCTTGACGGTCACCAGGTCTTTTTGTTAAGATTAACCTACTTGTGATATGGCATTTTATCAAGGAACAAGATTTTCCTATTTTTCCTTCTCTCATACAATTGGTTGGAAATAAATCTTGTCCCTAGCATTGAAGCAATAGGAGGTATTCTCAACTTTAATAGTACAATACAAAGAAGAGCCTGCAAGCTTCAGCATCAATCCTGCATAGAGTTCCACAGCCCAGTGTAGAGCATATTCCCACCTTGTAGAATGTCTTTGAGAAAAAATATCCAAAAATCATTGTAATGAATGTTACTGTACAGTTGGAAGAGTAGCACAATTAGGATGGTACTTAACAGGTGTCATAGTTGGAAAGATTACTGTGGTGAAAAAGAAACAATCAAGGAAGAAATGCTCAGCTGTATCAAAGGATCTAGGCTCATGGTAAAAAAACCCCAAAAAGGAAGGATCTCCAGAAAGAAACCCCTCCCCAGTGGTAGTCAGCCCTTAAATGGGGTCTACGAGGTGTGGAGCCTGGCTTCTGGTCACACAGCTGAATTGCCTTCACCTGTGCTCCCGCGGCTGACTCAGTGCTTGCCTCAGGTGATCAATCAGTGGTTCAAGCCGTGACTCAACAGTTCCCATATAGTTACATGTGGTTTTCACTCCATTTTCTCCTATAAAGTCTTTGTGGTGAACATCTACTTCTCTTTCACGCGACAGTATTATACATTTATGACATTAGGACATTTACGAGGAGCAGCTGAGGGAGCTGGGATTGTTTAGTCTGGTGAAGAGGAAGCTCAGGGGAGACCTCATTGCACTCTACAACTTCCTGAAGGGAGGCTGTGATGAGGAGGGGTTTGGCCTCTTCTCCCAGGCAACAAATAGGACCCAAGGAAATGGCCGCAAGTTGTACCAGAGGAGGTTTAGGTTAGACATAAGGAAAAACTTCTTCTCTCAGAGAGTGGTCAGGCACTGGAATGGCCTGCTCAAGGAGGTGGTGGAGTCGCTGTCCCTGGCAGTGTTCAAGAGGCATCTGGATGAGGAGCTACGAGATATGGTTTAGTAGCTTGTGGTAGCAATGGCAATGGGAGGACAGTTGGACTAGATGATCTTGCAGGTCGTTTCCAACCTTGTGATTCTATGATTTAATAATCTTCTATCTGGCTCTGACAGGCTTCTCGCTAACAGGCTGAAAACTTTTGGGTACCCTTAAGTCTTAGCTTCAGGCTAAAGAAGCATTTGGGAAGGTAGGAAAGAACCGAAAAAAAGCAGCAGCAGCAGAAACATCAACTTCTGTCTCATTCTGTCACTCGCAATCTTGTCCAGAAGGAAATACAGAGTAAATTAGGAGGCAAGCTGAGGCCTGGCAAACCTCTCTCCAAACAGCTTTGTGAAATACTTTAGCATGTCGCAGAATATTGGCTAACACATGTGGTGCAAGCTTAATTAATTAATTAACTGTGGAGAATACCTTCAAAAGTAAGATCATGATTAATTTTGGAAAGGAAATTGATACACAAGCAAAGGATGCAGTGATATTAAAGATAAAGCTGAAGCTGCACTCATGCTCTCAAAGACCTATACTCATCAGATCCTTTATCAAGAATACGATGGGTGGTGCACAAAGGGAACCAGGGCATCTGGGATGCTGAAGTTTATTCTTTTCAGTTTACAGAGTGCCATGCAATTGCCAGGAATTCTCTTCACAGAGCCTTTATTCATTGCCTCCAGAAAAGGGCTGACAAGCAGATAGTCTCCTCATTATTCTTTCCACTGACAAAGCACAATTTCTGACATTCCAACAATATCCTTTTTATATTTCTATTTTTCAGTAGACCTTGAGCTTAGGGTTTTTTTATTTTAACTTTTTCTAAACTTTATAAGGAGTTTTATGTTGCTAAAGACAACAAAATAGTAGATGATTATGTGGAAGATCACCAGTCTCTTACCTGGGAGGGTAAAGCATTGTCCTGATTTTGGTTTGGAAAGAGATAATTTTCTTCCTAGTAGCTGATAAGGTGCTGTGTTTTTTACTTAGGGTGAAAATAATGTGGATAACACACCAATGTTTTAGTTGTTGCTAAATAACTTTGTCAAGGACTTTTCAGTTTCTCATGCTCCTCTCCCAGCAAGAAGGTTGGGAGTGCATGAGAAGCTGTGAAGGGACAAAATGAGGACAGCCAACCCAAAATGGTGAAATGGATATCCCATACCATTGTATGTCAAGCTCTACAATAAAACTGAGGGGAATTGGCCTGGAGGGCTGCCGCTGCTGGGCATGAAGTTGTGAAAACTGGGCTGAACATCACTTGTTTTTTATTATTCTTTCTCTCTCTCTTCCTTTCTTTATCCTTCTCGTTCTCACTCAATCTTTCTTTCTTAATCTTTCTCTTTCCCTTTCTTTTTCTACTTTACTTCCTTTCACACAAAGAAAGTCATTTGTATTAACTTCAGCCCTGGGAGAACTCTGGAAGAAATATGCAGATGAGTCTATGCTTTGTAGAGGCAGAAATTTTGAGATCAAAGCATGGCATACGAGCACTTCATAAAATGCAGTTATGCAGTTGCAACAAGCATCATCTTCCAGACGTTTAAACTTGGTAAAAAGTGGGACATATTGTCCATAATGGTAAGAAAAGACACACATAAGCAGGAGGGACCAAACTCTGCTCCAAAAAAACAAAGAATGAAATTTCTTAATTAAACATAGATTAGCATTTTCATTCCTGAGCAGTTTTAGTTGAGTATTTTGAAATAAAGAGCTAAGCTAGTACAGGCATGGGAATCTTTAACTTAAGTATTTAATTTAGGAATGGCATCCCTCTATTCAAACACTGAGGATGAAATTGTCACCTCATTTCCAGCAATTAAAAAGCTCTTTGATGTAATTGCAGTTAGTTAGAATTTGCCACTAAATAACTGACAGCAAAATCAGCTCATGGTAATTCAAACCATTTTAAGTGATTTGTCAAGACAAATCAACTAAGATCAATTTATACCTGTTATGCTGTTACACCTGTGAGATTTTTCCAAATTAGGAATTCTTAAGATACAAAAGTCATGTTTATGAAATTAAATATGTACGTATATGTGTATACCTGTACACTCACAAATGACATAATGTCCTATTCATATAGGACAGTGCAGCAGCAATCTTACACAGCAAGAATACGAAAAGACAAAAAACACATTTCTGTTAAATTACCCAGACAAAAAGCTCTGGTGTATAAAATACATGATAGACAATACCAGAAAAAAAAAGAAAAACATCTTAAAATTTTCTAGGAGGTAGTATAAAAGGCCTCCATTTTGTGATTAAATTAAAATTTAAGAGTGATGTTTGATAGATTTTGAAATTCTGCCCAATCATATTCACTTAGTTTGTGAAAGGTTGCTTGTCAAATGCTATGTCAGTGATACAAAAACAGACGACCAGTAAATCATCCTTCCAATATAAACATCAACTAAAAATAAATAAATGTCTGCAGTAGAATGCCAACTTGATGCTCCATTAAGATGAATGTTATAAACCATGAAGCAAACTCAATATTGATGACAAGAAATCTGTAAAAAAGAGACAGTAGCTCATGGTCAAATTAGGAAACTTAGTAAGACTAAGGAACAAAATAGTAAACAGAAAAAAAAAAAAAAAGATAGTCTTTTAAAATCAAAATTGCTGCAAGTTATATTTATTGAGACTATAAGAAAATAAACTATAAATACATGAAAATATTTATAAATATTTGAAAGTTGCATTATGCATTATGCATTCACTTTGTGTGAATCCTAGAAGTGAATCTTTCCACGTGTTTATTCTTTTGAGAACGTATTTCATTATATGCATATGTCATTGTTTGCTTCTAGCTTGAAAAACTGTGGAAGTTCACATCAGGACTGGTTTTTCATGGTGTTAACCCCTAGAAAGATAATGAAAGCAGCTTCTATCAAACTGGTGTGACAAAAACAGAACAGAAGTAAAAAGGTCATAGGAAAGAAAAACAAAAAGAAGAAATACAGGAGGTTAAATCATAGAATCATTAAGATTGGAAAAGATCTCTAAAATCATCTAGACCTCTAAGATCCTCTAAGACCTCTAAGATCATCTAATAGTAGAACAGTAGGAAGTAAATAAAGTACAAAGAAAATAGGCGGTAAACAAATGACATTCATTAGCACAGAACTCCTAAGCTTCATGAGTTACTGGATCTTTTTACTGGGCTTAAAAATGAATGAGAAAGAAATGTAATTAAGACAGATGACAGGTTGTATAGGTTAATGCACAACGTTCAGACTTCAACCAGAGCAAGTTATTAGCCTTGTTATTTAATCTAAAAATTAATGAAATGGGAAAATTACATGAAAAACACAAACGAGTAAAACAGGAGGGGGATGGACAGCGTGCATCAAGGAAGAATAACCAGCAGTGGGGCAGAGAGCAGAAATGGGCATCGAGAGTCACACGATGATGCTGGAACTTGCAGAGAGACAGATCAGTGGGAAAAACAGCAAAGAGAAGGTTGGAGATGATAAGAATTCCTAGAGTGCTTGAAATTTCTCTTTTTTGAGTCAGCATTGTAGATGAAGATGTGAATCCAAGCAGTGTGCAGTAGCAGTGGGGAATGTGCCCCAAACCCGTTGCTCACGCTGCATTTTAAATCCCACGTACTCTCTCCTGATCAGGCCTCTGATTACTTAGACAGTAAACCACCGGACTCCTGTGTGTAGGAACAAGGGTAACTTGGTGGCCAGGCCTCATGGAAGTGAGCTATGAAATTCCTCATTAAGCTCTGAACTACAAACTGTACTGATTCACACAATGAAAGGAATAAAAACTTAGCCACGGACTTAGAACGCACAAGCTCTGTACTGGTGGGTGCAACACTATGCCGAGGCCCCTCTTAAGACGTTGGCTGGGGGGTACTTCTAGGAGCCTCTTATCTACAGCTGACCACCCCGACACGCAGCGCCCCGAACACGAGAAAACGTCCCTGGCGCTCACGCCGCCCTCGAGCGCGCAGCGGGGCACAGCGCGGGGCGGGCCAAAACGGCGGGCGGGGCTTCCCGCCGCCGCCAATGCAGGTGGGGCTGCGGCGCCTGCGCTGCTGCCGCTGCTGTACGGCCCGGCTCGTCCGCTCGGTTGCTGGCCTGCTGAGGGGTGCTGAGCCATGTGGAGCCGCTACCGGGCGGCCGCGGGGCTGCTGAGCCGCGGGCGGTGAGGACGGGGATGAAGCAAGGGAGCGGGTGGGGGGCCCTCCTTTTCTCCCCGTCGCCGGGCGCTGTCTGCCCGGCCGTCAGCTCGCTGCGGTAGGCGGCCTGACCTTCCCTGCCCCGCGGGCCACACGGCTCCTGTGCCCGGAGAAAAGCTCAGCCCAGGGGCGGGGAATGGCGCGTTGCTCCCCTGGCATGGACAGAAGGCCCCGTGTTGGCTGCCCCTTCAGCACCGGGACTGCAGCAGGGTGTTTTCCTCGGCTGCACCTCTGCTCCCTTCCCCAGCGCAAGGTGGAGGGAACATGCCTTGCTCCCCTTGTTGCGGCCCTGAGATGCTCTTTGCCTGAAGGAGATGTGCTGTTTCAGGTCTCTGAATCAGAAGTCATGGAGGTGGAAGAGCATTCCTGCCAATGAACGGGCGCTGCTGTATAGGGTTGGAGAACAAATCCACGGCTTCACGGTAACTCAGGTGAGCATTGCCTCTTCCTTGTATTGCCAGTGCAGATAAATTTTCCCTTGATGGGAAAAATGTCAAAATGAGGCCAAGAGTTTATATGCTGTGCAGGTGTTTGCATAGATGCCACAAGTGGTCTGTTAAAAATGATGCAGTAGTTGCTAATATTTATCCTTCTGTGACTGAATTCTGTATGTATCATTAGCACGTGTCCCTGTGGGGATTTACCATTCCAGAGTAAATGCTGTACCATGGTAGTATGTGTATCTGTTACAGACATTGAGCATTCGGTGTGGCCTGCTGAAAGTTCAGACAGTTGATTGATACCTCACTGTGTGCTGGTTTATAGGAGACATTTAAGTAATATTTTATCCCCAGAACTACTTCTATTGCTTTATTGAAAACTCCTGATAGGAATAATATCATAGAATCATAGAATGGCTTGGGTTGAAAGTACCACAGTGATCATCTAGTTTCTACTCCCCTGCTATGTGCAGGGTCACCAACCACTGGACAGGCTGCCCAGAGCCACATCCAGCCTGGCCTTGAATGCCTCCAGGAATGGGGTATCCACAACCTCCTTGGGCAACCTGTTCCAGTGTGTCCCCACCCTCTGTGTGAAAAACTTCCTCCTAATATCTAACCTAAACCTCCTCTGTTTAAAACCATACCCCCTTGTCCTGTCGCTGTCCACCCTCGTAAACAGCTGTTCCCCTTCCTGTTCATACACTCCCTTCAAGTACTGGAAGGCCACAATGAGGTCTCCCCGGAGCCTTCTCTTCTCCAAGCTAAACAATCCCAGTTCCCTCAACCTCTCCTCAAAGGAGAGGTGCTCCAGCCCTCTGATCATCTTAGTGGCCCTCCTCTGGACCCGCTCCAAGAGATCCACGTCCTTCCTCTACTGTACTGGGGGCCCCAGGCCTGGATGCAGTACTCCAGATGGGGCCTCACAAGAGCCAAGTAGAAGGGGACAATCACCTCCCTCTCCCTACTGGCCACCCCTTTTTTAATGCAGCCCAGAACTCAGTTGGCCTTCCTGGAACTTCTTTTTACTAGGGAAAAAAGTTGAAGTAGAGAATGAAGGTACTCTGCAGTCATTAGTAGTAACAGAACCAGCAGTAGAATTGAATTCTTTTACTTTCCTTCTGCTGTCCTAACTACTGATATGTGAATATATGCCTTCTCTTTAAATTTTTGAACAGCTTGTTCTAGTCCTAATAGTTACACCAGATGAGTAGAGTTCTCTGATTGTAATGTAGTGTATTTTTTTAATTTATTTTCTATTTAAATACATACTGATATTTCATAAAACGTAGAAACACAGGATCAGTGAACTGATTGTTGCTATGTCATCCTTAATTTATTTGATCTCTTGGCAGTCAGTTTATAATACAGATGTTTTATTCCAATACAGGTTACAGCTGTTCCTGAGCTGTTCCTGACTGCAGTGAAGCTTAGTCATGACGGTACAGGAGCCAGATATTTACATGTTGCTCGAGAGGATTCCAATAATCTATTCAGGTAAAGCATGTATACATACCACATCCAGCATCAACCTGTGCTTTATACGTTGTAATTCAGCTTCATAACTAGATTTTTCTGTGATAGCAAAGGTGGAAGTACTTCCTTTGTGGATCTTCCTTACGATTCAGACTCTAACAGATATTATGATGTCTGTTGTTCGGCGTGCTGCTCGAAACAGGATCAGCACTTAACTCAAATGATATTCCTCAGATATTTGGGTGGACCTTAAAAATTTCCAAAGACAGATTCCGCAACTTCTTCCCAGGATTTAACTGTTTATATGTGGATATTTTTTTTTTAAATATCATGTTAGAACCTTCCTTATATTGTTTAATGGTCATTGGTGTTTCTCCTTCCATCATGTATACCTATGCAAATAACTTGTTTCCATCGTAACCTTCTTGTAGGTATTGGAAGGCAGCTGTTGGGCAAGCTTCCCTTGTCTCTTGGTACAGTCAGTCTTTTGTAGAAGGCCATTAGATTAGTCAGGCACAGCTGGCCCTTGGTGGAACCGTGTTTGCTCTCTGTTATCACCTCCTTGTCTTCCTTATGCTTCCACATAACTTCCAGTAGGATCTGTTCTGTGATCTTACCAAACACTGGGGTGAGACTGACTGATCGGCAGTTCTTGGTGTGATCCTTATTACTGGTTTTAAAAATGGGTGTGATATTTCCTTTACTTAAATCACTCTGGATTTTGTCTGCTTGCTGTGACTTTTCCAATATGATGGAGAGTGACTTAACTACATCTGCCAGCTTCCCTCAGGGCACTGGGATGCAGTTCATGTCCCACGGAGTCATGGATGCTAGGGAAAAAATTGAACATCTCTCCATGTTTTGTCCATGTTGGTTGTCCCTAGTTCTGTCTCATCTATTAGGAGCAAGGATGTATTTTCTTTAGTCTTCCTGTTCCAACCAATGTATTTGTATTATTATTCTTCACCGTCATTTCCAAATTCAGCTCCAGCTGTGCCTTAACTTTCCTTATCACACCCCTGCATTCTTGGGCAGTATTACTATATTCTACCCTGTAATGTATGTCCCTACTTCTATTGTTCGTGCATTTCTGTCTTAAAATTCAATATTACCCGGAGGTGCTTACACAGCCATGCTGATCTCCTGCCTGATTACCTACACATGGGAATTGAGAGGTCTTCTGCTACAAGAAAAATTTCCTTAATAAGCAGCCAGTTCTTCTCTACTCCTTTATCCCTGAGGATGGTCTCCCAAGTGGTCCTATTGATTAATTTCTTAAACAACTGAAAATTCACTTAAGATTCAAGGTCATGATTTTACTCTTCTGGCCCACATCCTTCAAGACTGTAAACTCTGACAGGCCTGATCACTGTAGCCCAGGTTATCACCGCTACTGACCCCTCCAATTAGTTAGTTCATCTTTATTGGTCCAGTAATGCTGCTCCTGTCATGAAGCTTTCTGTCACCTGGATTAAGAAGTCATCCTCAACACACTCCAAGAATCTCTTGGACCAGTTACGGCTTGCTGTGCTGTTTTCCAGGAGATATCAGGGTATTTGAAGTCCCCTTAAAATGATCAGAGCCTGCAAGTGTGACACTGCCTGTTCTTGAAGTTAGGACCACTTAATCAGCATCCTCCCCTTAATCAGGCAGCCTGTAGTAGACACTAGTCACAAGGTTTACTATGTTGGTTTGGCCTCTAATTTTCATTCAGAAGCTCTTAACCTGCTAGTCATTGCTTTTTTTCAGTGACATATCTTTACATTCCAGACTTTTTTTTTTCTTTTACATAGGGGACAGTCCTGACATCTCTCCTTTTCTGCCTCTTTGCCTGCCCCTTCTGAGTAGTTTATAGCCATCAATTGCAGTACTTCGGTCATGATTGATCTCACCAAATTTTAGTGATAGTGATTAGATCATAGTTTTCCAACTGTGCAATGGCTTCCAAGTCCTTCTGTACCTTTGGGCCCAAAACTAGACTTCCTAATAAATTGTCGTGTAGTTGCAAGACATAAAACTTTTTTTACCATAACCTTCTACAGACTTTTTCTGAGTGTTTTGACTAAAAAAATGTGTTTATGTGAGGTTTTTCAGCTAATTAACTGAATAGAAGAGGAAAAAGATCGTATTTCCATTTAGGATATAAATTTAACTGTTGATCTTGGCAACTGTTACTACATAGGTAGGCTTCTCATAGCAAATAAATGCATTCTTCTCTGTACTTTCTGTCTTCCAGTTTACAGTTCCGAACCACTCCAATGGACAGCACTGGGGTCCCACATATCCTTGAGCACACGGTGTTATGTGGTTCTCAGCAGTATCCTTGCAGAGATCCATTCTTTAAAATGTTAAACAGATCATTGTCCACTTTCATGAATGCATTCACAGGTGAGCCTGAAGTAAACAAATTTTTGCTTAAAATGAATTTGTTGGATCTTTTTTTTCCCTTTGAGAAGCCATTATTATTAAGTGTGAATGAGAGATTCAAAAACTATGAATGAGGGATTGAATACTAACAAGGTAAGGTGACAAAATAGACCTTGTTTGGCAGTTACAAAAACCCAGCAGAGCTAGATCTTACAGTACACAGCAAGGCAATTGTCTGTACCTTACATGTTTGATATATAATTGCAGTCTTAATATATTACTCAACTAGTAAGTTTCTTTACCAATTATTTATATTGGTGAATGATTCCGTATAAATGAGAGCAAAATACACGTCAGACTTCCTAAAATTCTGATCTTTTATGTCTATTTGTATGCAGCTAGTGATTATACACTCTATCCGTTCTCAACACAAAATCCCAAGGATTTCCAGAATCTCTTGTCAGTGTATTTGGATGCAGCTTTCTTTCCATGTTTGCGGCAACTAGATTTCTGGTAAGCTTGAGATGAAAAGCTAACTTAATCTTTTTTAGATTTAAAAACAAAAATACAAAATCAAACAGAGGATCTCTTGAGCTCCCAAGCGATGTTTCCTGTTATTAATTTTTTTTCAGGCAAGAAGGTTGGAGGTTAGAACATGAGAACCCAACTGATCCTCAGACACCTCTAATTTTCAAAGGAGTTGTTTTTAATGAAATGAAAGGGGCATTTGTAAGTTTTGTGGACTTTTTTCTTTTTTCTTCAGTGAAGTCAGCAAACTGTGAAACTTTTATCCATGAGGTTAGACTGTTGAACGTTTGTTTGCCTATAAAAGAGCACGTTGCTAGTGGATTTTGTTGTAAAACTTCTAAGTTGACACAATAACAGGGCTATTTTTATCAAAGTACATAGTACTATAGAACAAATGCTTATGTGAAGAGTTCTTGTGTAAGTTAGAACTCAGGTCTTACTATTGACCACTTTTTGTATTGAAATGTGCTTTAATGACTTTACTAAAATGTGGTATTTTTTTCTCTTAAGACAGATAACGAGAGGGTATTTGCACAGCACCTGCAGAATAAACTCCTTCCTGATCACACTTATGGCGTAGTATCTGGTGGACATCCCTTAAGTATTCCTGATCTTACATGGGAGCAGCTTAAACAGTTCCATGCCTCGCATTATCATCCCAGCAATTCCAGGTATCTGAAATTTGTATCTTAGTAGGTTATACAGTGAGTTAGCATTGTTGTTTTATGAGGGGAAACCAGCTGTACAGTATTTCTATACTTTATGCTCTGCAGCTTAGATAACTTATATTCTCCAGCAGCTAGCACAGCATCGTAGAATCATAGAGTCACAAGGTTGGAAAGAACCTACAAGATCATATAATCCAACTGTCCTCCTATCACCATTACTACCCACTATGCTCCTAAACCATATCTCGTAGCACCAAAAAAGAAAGGAATTTGCTTTAGGGAGAGAATTGAAGGGTGAATTGGAGGCAGTGGCTTCTAAACGAGAGGTGGCTGATGCACATTTTCTAGGCTACGTGTGCCTGCTTGATTTTGATGATTTGTATGGAGTTTTATTTACAGATGATTCTCCATTAACTTACATGTGTTGGGAGGAAATGAACATTGTGTAAGTACTTGGCAGTAATGCAGAATTACGGTACAAGTAGCACAGATGAAGTGGTATAGAAACCCATAGACTCAATTCAACACAGAAGTTTAAAAGCAAGTTGTGAATGCATGACTGTTCATTTGCTCTTGAATCACGTGTTACTGTATTGGGTTCTAAATATTGGTTATCCGTTTGAGTTGGACACTATTTCTGTTGGTATTGCTAAGGTCATTAAGCTAAACATCTACTTGAAAATACGGGGGTATTCTTTCTTCTGTACTGATTCTGTGGTCAGTCTTTTGTGGAACATCAACTTGTGACACGACTTTGAATTTACCATCTTTTGGTTTTTTTCATCATTCCAAATATTCGCTTGTGCCTGACTTTAGGTTTAATTGAGGAATAACACTTACCTGAGGCATACCCCATGCCCATATTTAATCCAGTGGAAGTTAGTAATGTTCCTTGTAGGTATGGGGGTGTACTTTGATAGGCTGACCTGCAGAACTCAGCTGTGCTTTACAGATCGGTTGAGAAATGTATAATTGTATTTTATATATTGTGAGTGAGGATGATAAAAAAATGTATCTTCTGAAATGTTAGAGCACTGCCTTTATGGTTCCAATTACTAGTATTTTCTTCTTGTAATATTGCATAATACTGCAGCTAACTGAATTCAGCTTTTTGTGGACTCTAAAGCGTAACACAGAGACTGAGAAGTGCTGTGGAATTTTACCAGTACATCTGTGGGTTTGATGTACGTGGCAAACTGTGGTAGGTCTTAAACTTTACGGATCATGTTCCTTGTAGATGTAACAGAATCACTGGAAATCACATGGAATTCAGAATGGAAGAAAAACAAACAAACAAAAAACTGTTACTATGATTTTCTTGTAAAAATCTGATTCTTAATTCTAAACTTGTGTTTGAAATGCAGATTCTTCACTTATGGTAACTTTCCACTGGAACAACATTTGAAACAAATTCATGAGGAAGCACTGGTAAAATTTGAAAGAATTGAATCAAAGACTGACATCCCAAAACAGAAACTCTGGGAAAAGCCTGTAAGTATTAAGCTAGGAATGAATCTATATCTATATATGTATAAAATAAAAGTGCACATCCAATAGTGGAGTTGCAGAAACTAGAGTATAGCAGAATAACGTGTTAGCCCAGCCTGCTGGGGTTATTTTGTTTGTTTATAGGTGTACTTGTATTAAGTGAGCTAAAACTTTTTTTTTGTTAAAGGGGTTAAAAAAAGAATGTTTACTTTGGAGTTTTGGTAATGTAATTATTCCATACCTTTGTTCCTTTTCATTATTTTCAGTTTTCGTATGCCCTCAGCATTTAGAGAACTGGAGCATTTATTGCTGTAAAGCACCTAGAACTAGGGATAAGAGTATTAATACTTTGTATCAGGCAATGCTTCTTTAATGTTACCTAAACTTAAAAAGGTTGGTGTCAAAATAACTTTTTCCATTTATTTAAAATCTTTTCCTCCCTAGTTTGTCTGGAAGCTTAAATTTTAGTTTGAAACCACGCTTAGAGTGTTCTTTATGGACAGATTTTCTTGATCCTCTTTATTTATCCACTAGTAAAAAGTGGAGTTACCACTCTTATCTTCTCAAGATATACTGAATAAATATTGTGTGTCTGTATACTTACTTACTCATGAGTAAATATCTGCAAAATTATTTTAGGTTTTTGTGAGGAGGGTTTGAAGATGTAAACAGTCTTTTTTTTATTTGTAACTACTCTGAGTGTAGTCTCCCTCAAATGTACTTTTTTTTTTATACTTTACAGCAAGAACACCATATAACATGTGGCTTAGACTCATTTGCCACTGATCCTTCCAAGCAGACGACTGTCAGTGTCAGTTACTTGTTGTCAGAGTAAGTCTTATCAAAATGAATTTCATAATCAACCATGGAGGGGAGAACCAGACAAATCCTTCTTTAACAAAGGAGAGTTTAATTTGCTGAGAGTTTTTCTTCTGTTTTTGTTTAGCAGGCAGAATTAGGGAAAATCAGCCATTCTCTTACAGAACTATTCAGTGGGTTAGGCTTCGGAAAAACTGGCTTGTATTTCAGTTGCCTTCCATTTACAAGTTTTTCCTGTCTAACCCAGTTGCTAACTTCTGTCCTTGCATACTAACTGAACTTGCAAAGCTTCTAGAATTGCTGGTTATGATGAGTGAAAAACCCAGAGCTCTTAATTTCCTAAGTTTGGTGTGATGTTCATAAGTCATTATTTCTCCCTTGCCTCCCTTACATGGTTTTGTAGAAGTAACTCTTCTGAAATGAGATCAGAGATGTTTGGTGTTACATATTCATAGCTTGATGGTTTTTAATAACTAGTAATTTTTTTCAGCATTACAGACGTTTTTGAAACGTTCACGCTAAGCCTCTTGTCTTCACTATTGGTTGATGGACCAAACTCTCCATTTTACAAAGCCTTAATTGAGTCTGGCGTTGGTACAGATTTTTCTCCCGATGTTGGGTAAGTGTTACAATTTAATTTTCATCACTGTAAAACAATATTAGAAAAGATGTAAACCAAGATCAAGTTTGAAAAAGTCATCTCGTACAGACAACAGGTACAACATCAGAAGAATCTGAATGGTTTCTCCTGGTAAAACATTGTCAGGTGTAATTTTTGGCTTGTCAGTATCTTGTTAGAAGCTATGTTAGTTTCAAAAAAGTGGTACTATTTCATGTTTAAAAACAAGAAAAACGTGTGTGTGTGAGAACATGGTATGCCTTCATTACTCTAACTTACTTGGAGTTTTCATCTTTTGTGTTTGGTATTACTCAATGAAAAAAATGAGTTTGCTTGCTTTTTTCGTGCACTGTTACTGTTGTTTTTTTTACTTTTATTCTGTTATTAATACTAGATAGTACTAGATCAGTTTGGCGCAAATGTGTTTTTATGCAATTAGCATTCATTTATCATCTCCACAATGAGAAAAGGGTATGTATGCCAATGTTTGTTTATTCGGAATGTAGTGTTTGCAAGCAGTCTGCTAAGCTGGCTAGCTCTGCACTGCAGCCTATAGATGAGTGGGTTCTGTTAACTTCACTACAGGCTCAGCTGCTCATCATAGCTTGCCTTTTTTGTCAGCAGAAGGAAGCAATTTCAGGGCATGAACATCTGACTGATATTAGACATGAAGATGACAAAACCCATTCTTTGTTTCCACTATCTCAGATGTTTGAGTGCGAATCCTAAACATAATAATCAAGTATGAATGTAATGCCTTGGGATAATCTGCTTGGCTTGAAGTTATCTCTTTTGGGTTTGCTGCAAGTCCTGTGTCATGAATACCAGTGCTGTGCAGATATCTTGATACCACAGGGCATGGTATCTGTCTTCAAACACTGAAGCAGTGATTCAGTTGTATGTTTTGACAGCTAAGCCTTTTGTACGTTTAATATATCTTGATCCGTACACTGAGTTGTCTTTAGTATGCGTCAGTGACTGTGCTGATGAGTCCAGAGATTGGTATTCCTGTATTTGACATCTGAGTCTGCCGTTGAATCTATTCTATTTTTTTTAATATGAAATAGTGGATTTTTAGATTTGATTAACACTCATTGCTTTTTGCACGTTGGCTTTGATCCAAACTGTTAGATGCTACATTTTTCTGCAAGTTTGTCCCTGTAAAAAGAAGTTCTCATAGTTAAATGTTCCTGACAGCCTGGGCAAAATTCTTTTTTTCTTCATTTTTTTCCCTCCCTTGGGTGCTATTAAAAGCAATTACAACAAAAACAAAATGCTTCCCCTCCAACACTTACTCTGCAGATGCTTCTTTAAATGTATTAATTAGAAGTACCGTTCTACTTGCTTGCTTAAAAGTGGAATATATGTCTTCAGCTTTGCAGGTAGCTGAATTTTTCACTTAGGAGGTTTTATTACCTGAAGGTACTTACTGATAAACTGGAAGATGAGCAGAAAAGACTAACTTCCTTCTGTAACCGTTTTTCTTTCTCTAATATCATACGCTATCTCGTTTTCTAACAGTGTGCTGCTGCTTAAATTGTACAAAAAGTGCTTTTAAGTTCAATTTCTTCAATACATTTTTTTTGCTGTCTAGAGTTTAACAATGTGTGTGTGTATGTGAAAAGAATATTTTCCCCTTGCCTTTGCTGGCAAGTTTAATGCTTAAGTTCTACTACTTGTCGCTGAGTTAAATGTGTTTTATTCTAGGTTTAATGGCTCAACAAGAGAAGCCTATTTCAGTGTGGGTCTACAGGGTATTGCTGAGAGAGACACTGAGACTGTGAAACAGATTATTGCTAGAACAGTTGATGAAGTTATTGAGTGAGTAATGTTAAATTTTTGAGACTACTGTTCTCTCATACAGTCTTTTACAGTTAGATATATGTCTATGTATATAATCACTACTAATTATACAAGAATACATATATATTAATATGCCTTGAAATTTTAATTAAGTTTCAAAAAAATTTACTGAAGAAGCAGTTATATTGCTCATTGCCCTTAGAACTCTTATCTGTTACTTCCTCTACTGTAGCATATTCATCAGCATAACCTTCAGGAGTTTAATGATGTTGGTGCTGTTTCACTAAATAACGCATCACGATAAGATTTTCCTATCAATTTTAATTCAGCATGTAAGACATCATGTTGTAATATTTCCTTTATCGATGCTGTAATTCATTTTCATAACTTCACTAAGAGTGATTAGTGCTAATGGATACGATTTCCTTCTCTCTTCACTCCTTCTCAAAGGAAGGGATTTGAAGAAGATAGGATTGAAGCTCTACTTCACAAAATTGAAATCCAGCTGAAGCACCAGTCTACAAGTTTTGGTCTTGCCCTGACATCAGTAAGTTTTTACGTGTGCTTGTGTGTGATGTTTTCTTTAGGAACAGGTTAGAAATCTGTGTGGTACATCTTTATAAAATATGGAGTCATTTTATAGGCTTTTGATACCTAAAACTTTTCACTTTCTGGCTTTTTCTTTATCATATCATTTACATCTCTGTTCTTTTCAGGAGTCCTCAAACTGTTGCTAGACTCTACACTGTATGATTTAATCAGGCAGTGAACCTGTTGTCTTTGCCTGAATAGGAGCTTTGATTACAGTATGACTGATTACTTTTGTAAGAGAGGAATGTCATGCTGACTCCTGGTATATTTTGGCCAGTTGCTTATCTATTTGTAGAAATCAAATCCAAGGACTGTGTTTTTCTTTGGAGTTTGGGGTTGTGCCACTGTAGTATAATAAATATAATTGCTAACCCTGCCAATGGAAGGACTTTCCTTTGTGTGATCTCTTTATTTAAAACATAAATAGGAGAATTCAGAAACTGGTAGCTTTTCTTTTTAGCCTGTAGGTTTCCTTTTGTTTCTGAAGTGATTAAAACAGTAGAAATTGTATTCTAAAATGATGGTCTGTTCTGGCTTGCTTATTTTTTACCTGTGCAACTGTTCAAAACAATCAAATGGTCTCCAGATACCCTTTTCTTCTTAGGTTCTGTGTGAAAAGCGTGTGAGGGGTTTATTGGGGAGAAGAGATCAACACCTCCCTCTCTGCTTCTCTTCCATTGAGAGCTGCAGAGGGCTGTGAGGTCACCTCTTAGCTTCCTTCTCTCTCAACTGGACAACATAAGTGTCTTCAGCTTCCTCTGACTGGACATACTTTCCAGCCCTTTTTACCAACTTTTGTTTCCCTGGACATACTCAGCTACCTTAACATCCTTTTTATGTAGTGGTGACCAGACCTATATACAGTATATTTGAGGTGAGGCCTCAAATGCTAAATATGGCAGGAGAATTGCCTCTGTCTGGCTATGCAATGTTTAATGCACCCTAAAATACAGTTTGTCCTCTTGGGTGCCGGGTGCACTGCTGGCTCGTGCTGAGCCTGCTGAAACCAGCACCTTTCTCTAGGGTCTGTAGGGCTACCCTCCTACCACTTGCTTCCCTCTGTACCTGTCTCTGGCATCACTCCATCCCAGGCGTGGCACCTGGCGTTTCTCTTGTTGAACTTCATGCTTTCTCTGTACGCCCAAAGCTCCAGTCTATCTAGATCCCTCAGCAAGGCCACTTGTCCATCAAGTGAGTCAACACCACCTCTCTGTTTATTATCAACTTGGAAACCTTTGTAAAGGATGCATTCAACTCCTGCATCCAAATCATTGATGAAAGTGTTGAACAGAACTGGCCTTAGAATTGAGCCCCGTGGAACACTGCTGGTGATTAAATCACTTTATCAGACTGACAGGGTAGAAGACTGTGATATTCATTAACTGCTTTGTGTCCACCTCCTGCTCTGCTTTTCCTTCTTTCTTGGGCTGAAAAAATGTTTTTATTTTAAAAGGAGAGGAGGAAAGAGTATTGTCATAAATTTCCAGAATGCAGACATAAACACCTATGCAAAAAAAGAAAGTAAGTTTATTTGATATGATAAAATCAGAGGAGAGAATGGAGGGGACAAGGGGCAGATGGTGGTGGTGGTATAGTCCTGTAGTCTGAATAAATATTTCAGCTTTACAGTTCTATTCAATCTGTTAAAAGTGTTCATCCGTTATTACATACCTCCTGTTCAGATATAGATGGTAAGGTAGTTTTGGAAAACAGATGCTGCCAGCTAAGGAAATGCATATGGATTGTCCTGCTTATTTAACTACCCTTTCCCTTCAGTATATAGCTTCCTGCTGGAATCAAGATGGGGATCCAGTGGAGCTTCTGAAGATTGCAGATAAAGTGTCACAGTTCAGGCAATGCCTTAAAGAAAATCCCACATTTCTTCAGGAAAAAGTTAAAATGTATTTTAAGGTAGGAACATGTTCAGAAAAGTAACTGCAGTATTTATTTTTCAATGACAGTTTTGTACTTACGGTTGAGCTGAAGGGTACTGAGTTGTTCATGCTGTCTGTTTTCAGATGTAGATGAACAGCAGTGCTTTTTAATGAAGCATGTTAATTTTAAACAGTTAAAGTGAGAACTTAAAACTGTAGAAATTGGACACTTGGTAATGCACGTACCAGAACAATGATAAAATACTAATGTTTAATTGAACTGTTATGTCTGATACTATAGAAGGGCATGTGAGAAGTAAAGACATGGACAGAGAGTTATGGGCCTGGTTGTGTACTGGTGTAGCAAGAGCTTTCTCTTCCTTGAAAAGACTGTCTGTTTAAGTAAGGTTGTTTTAGTGCCCTTCATGTTCCTTCAGTTGTTGTCTGAATTTTGCAGTTGGCACTAATTGCTTTCTGCTCTTTTTCTTGTGTACCTGTGTGTATGTTCTACTGGAGTGCTTGCGGATTCAAGAGTAGCAAAGGCATTATGACACTGAATGGTTCAAAGCCCTCTGCATTAGCTCGTAAAAACCCAGTGACAGCAGTGCTGAAATGTCTTTCCTTATTTTTGTTTTGCTGTGGTTATGTGTTTTTTTTTTTATATTGTTTCACTTAAATTGTTCAAGTTGTTTTGAAGGACTCGTCTATGATACTTAACTGCCAGCTCAATTTATTTGTGAGTAAATGCTCATTCGCATATACTCAAAGGTGACAGGAAACAGTGGCATCTGTTTTCCTAAAGGCATTATTAGTGTATGGAAGCAGTAAGGAGCTGTCAAGTTTTTGGCTGTTGTGTTAAGAAACACAGACACAGTATTTTTGAGCGTGTTCTTTACAGTGCAGTTCTGCTGAGGGTTCTGAGATAAAAACGCTGCTCAGTAGAAGTAATGAGAGTTGTTGGATTTTCTGATATCAGAAGATAATGCACCTTACGTTGTACGTTGCGCCTGAAGAAATTTTGTACATTGTGCCTTCCTAATAAGGCAGGAAGGCTGGAAGCAATGGAGAGGATGCTGTTCATCTGTCCTTGGTTAATTTTGCATTTTACTTTAACTCTGTAGTCAGTCTTGTTTCCTTAGTCTTTCCATATAACCACAAGGGAGATAAGCTCATAAAACAGGGAATCCAATTACAGTGTCTCAAATTATTGGCAGTGTGTCTCAGTGACAGATGTTACTGTTTGACTCCTACTTTGAAATGGGCATTTTTGAGGTCGCTGTCTTTTGAATAGCCCCCCATTATTATATAAAATGGAAGCTGCTGAGTAATTTTGTTATGAGAATTCCACAGTGCAGTGTAAACAAAGAAATTGGACAGCCGTTGTGATGCTTGCGTAATGCATGGAGTTCTTTGGCAGCAAGACTGTAGGGCATTTTTGAGCAGGATAAGGCATGCAGATTTCACGTCATTTGGGATCTCTGTGCACTCAAGCTTGGACAGGTTGAATGAGATGTTAGATGAAATTCTCCTGCAGTTAACTGGATTCCCCATCTTAGAACATTCTCCAGATACAACTTATGGCATGCTGCTCTGTAGTGTTATACACATTTGTTTCACCTTGATGTAATTACACAAGTACTGTATGCTGTTAGGAGAATCGGACTCCATACTAAAATTTGACTGAAAGTTGTTCATGCTTGTTCGTGTGGTAAGCTGCCTCTCGTCTTCTCCCTGGCAGCAGACTGCTTCATTAAATGAGGAGTTTAAATAGCCTGTTTGTGATTCTTTTGATAATGTGGCAGAACCAAGTAATGCATGGGCTGTTCTGGTCTACTTCTGATGAAGCAATGATCTGAGGCAACACGGGTGGAAGCAGCCCTCAAAATTAATAATTCTCTGTATTGGGATCCATTTCTGCAGGATAATCCACATAGATTGACTCTGTCAATGAGTCCAGAGGAAGACTACTATGATAAACAAGCAAAACTGGAAGCAGAAAAACTGAAAAAGAAGGTCAATGCTCTTTCTGAAGGAGAGAAAACCCAAATCTTTGAGAAAGGTTAACATACTTATTCATGTTTTTGTTTGGGTAACTGTTTAAAAATGCACCCTGTTGGTGGTTTTTTTTTTTTTTTTTTAAACTACTGCTCTGCAAACTGTCTTAAATTCTTTAAATATAACAAACACACTCCACCATTTGTTCTGAACTGGGTAATTTTTTTTTTGTTGTTGGTAGCCTGTGTAATACATGTGTTAGGAAGCTATGCAGTTCATGCTAAATTAGGTGGTTGGTATATTCCATTACTTTTAGCACTCAAAAAACAAAATGACCCAAGACTTCAGCCCACAGTCAGAAGAAAAAATGTTTTAAAATGTCTGCTTTTTTTTTTTTCCTGTTAACTTGCAATTAGTACAAGGTGAATACCACCATTTACCTTAAAGCTCTTTGTTTCTGAGCATATGAGGTTTGCTCCACGCTTCTATAAAATCTCCATTTTCTAATTGTATTTCTTATCTTTTCTACTTAAAAAGCCAACTATAGAAATACTATTGTTTGGTTTATTCTGAGGAACTTGAACTTGGAAACCTTGAGCAGTCATGTCTTTTTGTTAAAGCATTGATCTAGACACAGAAATCCTATAAAAAATTGAGTTAATTTTCATAAGCAGCCTCACTGGGAGGGGAATAGGGGAAGACAAAATCTTTCAGATGAGTTTTTCTACATACGAAAGTAATTTTGAGAGTACTTAAAGGCAACCAGCTAGAATCTGAAAGAGGCTGAAATGTAAGAAAAAGCACGATGGTTTAGCAGCATCAGTGTACTGACAGCACTTGAGATAGATCTCTTATGGGTTAGAACCAACGTCTGTGTTGCCTAGTGGTGTCTGCAGAGCTGGACAACAGGGCAGACTGGCAGATATCACTTCTACACGGTCTGAAATACATGTGAGCAGAATGTGAAAGAAGGGGTGTGTTGGAAAGAGAATTTATGAAGATATGGTGTTCTGCACATTATTGTGTCAGCAAACAGAATTTGTTTCAGTGGAATATTTGAAAGAGCAGTTGATAGAAAATGCTAAACTAAAACATATGTTTTTCTGATCTGCATCACCTCAGTAGATTTAAAAGATGAAAATGATGAACCTTAATATTCTGCTTTCTTTATTAGGTTTGGAATTAATTGATCTTCAAAGCAAACCTCAGGATACCTCTTGTCTCCCAGCTCTAAAAGTGTCTGACATTGAGCCCAAAATCCCGTTCACTGTGCTGGAGACAACATTTGCAGGTTGGTGTAACCAATGTTTTGTCCTGAAAAGAACACTATTGGATTGTTATTCAGCTACTAGCCCAACTGTTGCACTTCTTCCATCTTAAAGAAGTTTATGTACGTGCCTGGCTGTAAATAGTCATACTCTGAAACAGAACCGTAAACAGCAACAGCTTGTGGAGAAGGAAAAGGCAGTCATTTTGGCCTGAGTTGTTTGATTTTTGACTGTTTGTGAAAGTTGAGGGCGTTTTGACAAGCTAAATGCAGTATCCAAAACAAACTGCAACAGCACCGTGAGTCAGGCAGAAGTCCTGACCATGTAGCTCCTGGCTTTTTTGTCTGCCAAAGCCAAGCTTCCAGTCTCTGGTAAAAAGATAGCTTTAGACTACAGAATTATAGACTAAAATAAAGTTTTAAGCAGAGTGTACCTAGAATTCTTTGGCTGAGATCAATTAGAAAAAAAAAAAAAAGATCTGAAAGTGATTCTCACTGTTTGTTGCCCATAGCTGTGACCCTTTTTCTCTACTCCACCACCTCTGCAGTAGACAGCTTGCAGTGACATGTAGAAAATTCTCGGTGTCACCTCTGAGGGGAGATGTTGAGGCGCTCCCAGCTGCAATCCAGTTGCCTGCTCTTTGTCTAGCAGCGGTACTCCTGATGCAAGCTCCCTGCCTGCTGCTTTCTCATTGCCTGCCCTGCCCTGCAGTCAGAGAAGTCACTAGGTATGCTCAATTATTCTTGAGCAATCCTGCTGCTTTCCAAAGACTTCAGCATTGTCCAGGGTGCAGGAAGCATTTGTTAGTGCTCTCTTCCGACCTTCTACCTATTTTTAAAAATAAGACATGCAGGAACCATGGAGAAGTCGTCACTCATTGTACCTTCAATGAAAAATTGTCCTGCTTTGCCCGTGGCGCTCCTTATGGATGGATAGGAAGCAAGAAGTCATAGGTCTCAATTTTGTCATGGTTATGCCCGAATCTTGCAGGTGATATTGCTCTGTAGTATATTTTTAACAGAAACTTTTCTATTAAAATTGTCAGCAAGTGTCAGGTGCTGGATAATTTTGATGCTAAAATGAACTGTTTTGTGTGACCTGTGTTTATTCTAATAGCTGTTGTTAGAGTAGAATGTACGATGTGGGAACCCCTATTTCTCAACTTTTGAGGTAGAAAGACAAAAAAAAAAAAAAAAAACAAGGAGAAGAACTTCTCAAATTATTCAGAAACAAATTACCATTCCATTACTTGAGCATTATGTCTGAAATGTGTACTCTGCCAACAGAATTCTCTCTTTAAATTTTCCAGGCTTGTCTTACTTTACCTTGGACAAAATTAAACAAACAAGCACAAAAAGAAACAAACACAACCCCCACTTCAGTCCAGCATTCCAATATTCCAAGCTAAAACAAAAATGGGATCTGAAGTGATTACAGAAAATAACTCTAAATTCTTTTAAGAAGTGGTTTTGCTTTCATGTACTTATAGAGGAAACTTGTTCGTTTCTTGTTTATTCATCCCTAGCAGATGAAGTTCCTGTCCAGTACTGTACTCAGCCAACCAATGGGATTGTGTACTTCAGAGCTGTTTCCAGCTTGAACACTCTTCCTGAGGAGCTCAAACCATAAGTGCCGCTGTTCTGCAACGTCATCACAAAGTGAGACATTTACTGTGCTAGAATCTAAAGCAGTAAGATATAGTACAGCTTACTGAAATAATACTGCTTCTAACAATTTCTGTGGCTGTTCTTATCAGAAGGAGACAGTGATAAGTTGGTGTCCTGCTGAAACAATGGTTCTTCCCTCTCCTCACTGAGTTGCCAACTCCTTTAGCCTTTGTTAGTCTCTGCATTGCTTTGTTCCTGGTGTCAACATGAGCATTCCCCAGATAGATGGGAAATTTTATCTAAATGAAAAAGAGCCTCGCTGAAATTTAAGTTTTCATGTAGATTTTTCTTGGTCTGTTTTCACAACGTGGTTAAAGAAACCCTCACAAAGGGGCAAGAGTGGCACCAGACATATTAAGTGACCTGGGCCAGAAGGAGTCTGTTCTTATTAGTAGTGATAACAGCTTATGTGATGCTACTACTCTAGTTCCACGTGTACGCTGGGAGCAAGCCTGTACACTAAGCACCCTTTTTAATACCCCATTTTGAATTTGCAGTGGGCTTTAGCTGATGGCTTGGTGTGTTACTTTTTTTTTAAATAAATAGTGAAGTATTACGTTCGCTTGATAACACCACAAATTGCTTAGTTGCTGAATTGTATTTGCCTAAAAGTTTCCTTCACATTTGGTGTATAAGCCTTGGTTTTGCCATACAGTGAAAATGGAAATAAATCTGATTATTTTCCATAGGCTGGGATGTGGAGCCCTTGATTACAGGGAACAAGCCCAGAGGATAGAGCTAAAAACAGGTGGCATGTCTGTCAGCCCACATATCATTCCAGATGATTCACACCTGGATGTGTATGAACAGGTAAATTAATCATAAACTTACTGATGTTAAATTGCAATAACAACTCAATAGTTAAGGTCATTCAGGGCCTCCAGTAGAGCATCAGTTAGTGTGCATTGAAAACAGTGTATAAAAGGGCTTATATATTTGGGTAAAATACATATTTGACAATTATAATATCTTAATATTTTGCATTAAGGGAAGCATATGACACGGTCATCTGTTGTAAGGCGGTGTTTTGCTAACATATGACTATATTTTTGAGTGCTGCAAAACTTTGGAAACAAAGAGTAGAGGACAGAGTAGAGTAGTGCTGTGCATAGAGATTGCTGTTAATGTGTATATGTCACTAGTAACTATGATTCAGAAACATTCAGTGTTTTTCAGGTTTGTTAGATCTTAGCGTTGGGCACTGTAGTTTTAGCAATAAATATATCTTAGGATATTTCAGAGTTACTGGAGTCTGCTTCCTGTAGCCTGTTCACCATGGATCATGAAGTTGAGTTAGGGAGACTTCTTTGCAGAAATATTCATCCCCAAAACAGTTCCTTATTCTTAATATAAAGAACAGCTAAAACTCTGTTTCTAAACTTCTACTTACTGTTGAGATTCAGTAATCAGCAGGCTTGCTTTGTGTCGGGGTCAATCACGTTTCATGTCTGCTCTGATTTTAGTAATACAGCCTGCATTGAAGTATTTTTGTGTTGCGAAGTATTAGGTTGGCACCACTGCATTGCTTCCATGACAAAAATTCTTGCACGTTTCTTTGTTGCTTCAGTTATTCATCCAAAGGAGTTTTTTTTGTGTATGTTTTCTTTTTTTCCTTCAGGGTGTGCTCTTTTCATCTCTGTGCTTGGATAGAAATCTGCCAGACATGATGCATTTATGGAGTGAAATATTTAACAAGTACTGTACATTGTTTTTTGGGTTTTGGTTTATTTTATTTTTTTGCATGGTTTTTGGGGTTCTCTTTTTCCCTCTTGCCCCAATCACTTCTTACAGATCCTACTTTGAGATTTGTTTTCATAACTGTATCTATGAGTGACTCCCAGACTCTAAATCATAAAACGATTGAGGCTGGAAGGGACCTCAGGAGGCCTTCTGGTCGACGTCCCCCAGTCAAGCAGGGCCACCTAGACCAGGTTACCCAGGATCATGTCCAGACAGCAAATCTAAGCATTCCATCCTTTGCATGGCTCTATAATGGATTAAATGGAGAACTGATGGTCTGAAGGCTCTTTCTTGAATGAAAGATGCAGTATTATTTAAGCCCATTGGTGTGGTTTTGCATGAGATGTAGAGACCTGCTTTTACTCTTTTTCAGTCCTCGATTTGAGGAGGAAGAACACTTTAGAGTGCTGGTTAAGAAGACTGCCCAGGAACTATCAAATGGGATTCCAGATTGTGGGCATTTATATGCTTCTATTAGAGCCAGCAAAAACCTTACGCCTTCTGGAGAACTGCAAGAAATGTTCAGTGGGATGGATCAGGTGAAAAGTTAATGGCATTTTTATGTGAGGCTCAAATCCTCTACTGTGGAATGACAGTGCTAATTTCTGTTGTATCTTTCTAATGACTTCATCTGTAGTCCTTCTGCCCTTCCTGTGCAGGTGAAGTTGATGAAGAGAATAGCAGAAATGCCTGATATTAAACCAATACTACGCAAACTACCACGGATTAAGAAGTATCTGTTAAATAGTGACAACATCAGGTGAGTTCTAGCTTAAACGGAAAGAAACATTGTGGTAAAAGAGAGGCCATAGCCTGTCAACGGGCATTTCTCAGTATTGTAGTCCTGTGAAACAGAAGACCTGAGGAAATACTGCAGAAACGTTTGGTCCACGTTTTATGTGCTTAAGAGCTTGATGGCAGCTGTGACTTTTGTTTGATTTTTTTTTTTTAACAGGCGTGAAATCTACAGCAAATGCAAAATTGAGATGTTGGATATTGTTGGATATTTTATCAATATCCTGCCTTTTTTTTTTTTACCTTGAAAAGTGCTCAAGAGAAATACTGTTACATTGCATTGTTGTAGTTTAATATGGTTTATTTTTGTTTTATTTTTACTCTTAAATAGAAAATAGGGATGTTTTGAAACCTGCTTTATGTATCAGTTGCGAAAAATAAGACGCATTAGTTTCAGAACTGGTTCAATTTGATTGACATAAAATTGTAGTAGATTGTTTTGCAAAGAAAACAATGAATGAAATTACTGAAGTATACATGCTGTTCAAAATCATGGTAGCTGTGCTCGTAAAGAGAGAACACAGAGGAGACGTTTCTGTTTTTGTGAAATCTGTGTAGTCCTGTGTTGTGCTGAGAAGTGGTGGACAGCTACTGCTGGTAATTAGACTGAATTTTTTTTTTGGCATCTCAAATGTTGTCTTAGGAGTATTTTGCTGTTTTCTGTGATAAAGATAATCTGTGATCGCAGATGATATTTTCTGATGATTTAATAGGAAGTACTTGGGCACAGTGGTGCAAATTCTAATGGGCTGTGCAAAACCAAAAGAAGATACTAACAAATGTTTTCTTTGACAGATGTTCCGTTAATGCAGCACCTCAACAGATGTCAGAGGCATCGAAAGAAGTAGAGAAATTCATAAAGGGCATAACTAGAAGTAAAAAGGAGAGAAAACCTGTCCGTCCCCACGTGATTGAGGTAGGAAATCACTTCATTTGTGACTAATGCATCAAATATATCTAAATTTGATCTTCTGTAATGGTAACTGTTCAGTCTGAAGACAATTTGAACTCAAATACCGTATCCATACAAAGATGTCTGAATCAATTGGCTTTGTGGCAAAACATACAGCAGCTCGTCTTCATCCTGTAAAACAGACAACAGTAATCCTGTAGATCACCTGCCAGATCTTACCCTGAGGTGACTGCTTACGCATGAGATGAGGGAAAGTTAATTCTTCCTTTCTCTGTCACATGAAACTGTAACTTTTTTTTTAGCTGTGCATTACTTGGCATGCTGGCCAAATGGAAATAGAGAGTAATGTGCAGTTCCTTAGTTGTGTAGGAGTCTGATTTGTTATTTGGATGGATGTTTGGCACAAATTGTACTTGTTTCGATCTAGTTGACAGAGAATCCACACTGTCTTAATTTCTGGAACTGGAGTAGACTCCTAGTTCTGTACCCAAGAAGGACACAATTGCCTGGAACTTTTGGGGACTCTTTGATATTTCTCCTGGTGTCTTTTGATACAAAATTACTCTTGAAAGTAGGTTTAGTTAGCATTTGCTTAGGAATACAAATATAAAGCAATAATCAAGTAGCTTGCTTATGTTTGTGAAGACATTATGGGCTGATGGTGGTTTCAAAAGCTACCACAGGAAATAAGAGGGAGTAGGGATTGCATTTATAGTATTCTTAGTTTAAATCATCTTTTAATATGAGGGCTGGATCTTTTGTAGAAATCTTCAGAAGTCAGACCTGTGGGAAGCAAAATGCTTAGTAGTTTGCAAATCACAAGGAAACTAATTAACGTAAGTACATTAATGGCTGAGGAAACCTGTGCGTGCCCTTTATCCTACACTGTATTGTTTAAACAATTCCTCAAACTTATCTGTCTGTCATCCTTTTTGTTGTTTTCCTTTTGGTTCTGATTTGAAGATCATGTAGCTGACTTCACATCCATGCTTGCAGGAAATACACTGTAAAAATCCATGTATTGTTGCTCCTAGTTATCCCCTTCTTTTCCTTCCTTTACTCCCTAAATGATTTTCTATCTGAATGACACCAGACAAAAGAGCATCATTGACAATTTAGTAAAAATGAAAACTTGGTTTGGATGTAGGAGAGAAATGCAGCTTTGTGTACCATGAGCTCCCATGGAGAAAAGGCAGTGAAAGTGCAACCCAAGATTTTTCTTGCTGACAAGTTGTGCACATGGTACTGTGCACTGGGTACTTGGCCCAACCATGCAGAGATGTGTGGGGAGCTGAGGGGCTGGGGAGCAGATCTCTGGAGTTGAGAAACATTTGAGAGTATTGAAATGTAATTGTAAAAGATTTTGAGAGTGTTTAAGGCTCTGTTTATAGTTAAGTAAGCACACAGGTGTATGTGTGAAAGAGGAAAGTGAATGCTTTAGGGGCCTGGAGACATGAGAAGGATTAGAAGTTTTGATGTGAGGGGGTCTGCATCCCTGAAGGTATTTTGAGAGGTGTGTGGTGGTGGCACTAAGGGACACAGTTTAGTGATGAGACTTGGTTAGGCCAGGTTGTTGGTTAAACTTGATCTTGAAGGTCTTGTCCAGCCTAAGTGATTACATGATTCTAAGTAAGAATCAAGTTTACTGCAGGGGATCTGTGAAATTCATGTAGCTCGTGCTTGTCATAAAACAGCTTTTTTTTTTCATGGGGAGAGGTGATGTTTTCAGGATTCAATACATGTAGTTGAATAGATGGACTCAAGTGTGATGGACGTAGAAGTGGAGAGTTACGAACACTTCAATCAGAGTAAAGATGTGGCATAAAGATGCGTATCAAAACTCTTTGGTAATAATGTAATGTGTGGACAACTGAGAAGCTGGTGAGCAAGTAGCTGATGTGCAATATCTACACACTCTGGTTTTCTAAGGCAGTTGTAGTACTGGATTGCTAATATGGGGGCAAGCTGAATGTATTACACTGATTGCAGTGTAAGTCAGCTGGCAGCTTTAGTATGTGTGTGTCTGTCTGTTTGGCAGAGTTTCATAGTTATCAAAAAAGCCAGAGCTCTCAAAGGAATAAATTCTCATCTCTGCTGTGGTGATAATGCGTTCTTTTCTCTCAGGATCCTACGTTCAAACCATGCCCGATGAAGACACATTTTGTACTTCCCTTCCCAGTGAACTACATTGGGGAGTGTGTTCGAACAGTTCCCTACACAGCTACAGACTATGCAAGGTAGGAAGCAGAATCAGCAGGGATCTTGTATGTGTGTTGCATAACACAAAACAAAATGGGAAGTTATAGGCCGACCGCTGAAAATGGAGCGTCAGTAAAAGCTCTGTGGTGTATTTGTGACAAATTCTTTACAGAACAATCTTTGCATGGCTAAGTCCCTAAATGCCCTGGTTTAGTAAGCGCTGAGACGAAGTAACAAGGGGCTACTAACCCCTAAATTCCAAATAACAGCCCTGCTTGCTTTAATGTGTCTGAAGTGACAGTCCTGTCGCATGTAACAGAGTTGCAGTTAGGAGGCTGTTTTTGTATTTCATTAAGGTGAAATAAATGGAATTAAAGGATTGTTCGAAAGTAGCAACTCTTACAACTGTGTCACTTTACTCAGCTGTTATTAAATGGTGATTATTGTTAATGTTGTAGATTACAAGAAGCAGTGCATTGTAAATTGAGGTCTTTTTGAACAGTAGAGGCAATTGAGAATATATTACTGTTACCCAATTCATTTAACGTCTTTTCTATTATTTCTCCCATTACAGCCTTCGAATTCTTGCACGGTTGATGACATCTAAGTTCCTACATAGAGAAATTAGAGAGAAAGGAGGGGCTTATGGGGGAGGTGCTAAACTTAGTCACAATGGAATATTCACTTTCTACTCCTACAGGTAAGTTCATATCTTAGTGGACCACTGATTACACTTGCATACATCTTTGACTTAGTTGCAGCTCTCCTTCAAGATTAAATGAAACAAGAAGAATATTGAATGGCTAGAAAGTGATTCAGCACTGAGTATGCAGTTAATTGCTTAACGTATATCAGTTTTGTTAATAAACCTCTCCTTGCTTCCTCTGGTTTCTATCCCTGGGAAACTCTAGCTTATCTCTGCTGGTGTAGCAACCAGTGTTGTCTTTGCACCAGATTTATGTAAGACAGGTTTTCATTTGTTTTGTCATGGGTTGAAGAGACTCTTAAACTTTCGAGATCCTGGAGCAGAAGGGTGCTTTTTCTGCTGGTCTTGCTTTTAAAATACACAGCCTCTTTTGGTGACCGTGGCTGGAATCATCAGCGATTCAGCAAAAAACATTCAGAAAGTATTGCTAGTAATGAGCTAAAATGGAGAAAGTGTATTTTCTTTTCCACTTTTTGTCAGATTGTAACAGTTAACCTGCTTTAGTTTTACAAAGGCATTTACAGATGAAGTTTGAATTGAAAGTATTGAAGACTATTTATAATCCCCACTAGAAATGTCATGAGTCTGATAGAGTTCTGTTTTAAATCGTTTTCTTTACCAAAGATAGACTAACACAGTACTTGGGCAAGATTCCTGGCTAAAATCTGAGCAGTGTTGCCTCTCTGCAAAGTCTTCAACGTGGCAGGACTTGTCTTGGTTAGTATTTCAGTAGTTGTCGACCTGTTGCACCTGTTTTACAGAGAGCAAAAAGAGGTGTAGCAGGAAAAGCAACTTAAAGAAGATACAGAATATCATAAATACTGTTGTTCTTAATGAAAGCTATGCCTACTAAGCTGCTGCAGCAAACTGATAGTGGATTATGAAGTGCTGGTTTACGTTAGTACCACTTCTCTGCACACTGCCGTGAAGCTGCTTTTAGCAACTGAGCTTGCTGCCCTTGTGTACTCAAAAATTCAAAATACATTTGGTTCACACTATTCTAAAAAGCTTGGTTTAATCCCCGTGTATGCATGTTTTGTGTAATGCATAGTAAAGTGAATGAAGTAAGAAGCAAGTAATTACTGTACTTCGTTTTGTAAGGCTCAAGTCAGTGATTTCACTTTTTTCCCCACTAAGGGACCCGAATTCATTAGCCACCTTGAAAACATTTGAAAAAGCAGTGGAATGGGCCAAGTCTGGAGAATTCACGCAAGAAGACATTGATGAAGCTAAACTGGCAGTATTTGCTGCTGTAGATGCACCAATAGCTCCTTCAGATAAAGGTACATTCTCACCAGCCTCTCAGCACTGGGATATTTATTTGCCTTTAAATTTCAAGGAGAGAAAATAGTTCGCTAAGTTAAATCATGGGGTAAAATTTGTACTTAGTGGATGCTGATTCCCATTGCTCCTTTTCATAACTGCTGAACACGTTCAGTCTCTCTACTGAAGTATATATATTCATGCTGCTCCTTGATGTTAGGTGAATGAATACAGTTAGAAGATGAAGGTAGAACAGAGAAAAATATTCTGGCTTGGAGTTAAATATAAGCAACTATAATAAAAATTGCCTTTTTTTTTAACAGAAGTCGGAAGGATTATTTTCCAGACATGATTTTAACTATGAATGTCTTAATTTCTTCTGCAAGCTTTTTTTTAAAGAAGTTAAAACATAGAACTAAATCACACAGAACTAAATCACTTGCCAAAATACAATGATTTTTTTTTTCTAGACAGGTACTTTACCAAGTCTGTGACCTTTGGTTTACAATTAGATCTTGTCTCAGAATGATCGTCAGATTGTAGTCTCTATTCTTCCCTTCCTGCACAAGTACTTGTCTTATTCTGCACTCCTTGCATCGCAGTTGTAGCTGGGATTCCAGTACATTACTGCAGTATGTGGCTTTGTTTTGTTTTAGGTATGGACCATTTCTTATACGGGATTTCAGATGAAATGAAGCAGTCACACAGAGAGCAGCTTTTTGCTGTTAACAAAGATAACCTGGTTGATGTAGCAAACGAGTAAGTCTGTGCTCAGAATATGGGGGGGGAAGCTGTTTGAAAAATTGCACAAATGCTGAACAACTTCAAGTCTGTAAAAGTTGGCACAATTATGTTCTTGTATTTCTTTCATTGGCCTTATGTCCTACTTTCACTATTTGCTTTTGTAACCTAGAGAGACTTAATTATATCCTGTATATTGCACTCTAGCAGATGTAACCTCCCTCCTACATTCTGAATCTGCAGGTGATTGGGCTTTTCAAAAGTAAAACAAACTCTATAAAGAACATGTCTACTCTGCCTTCCATCTCCTGGCTAAATAAGCACTTTGTGCTTATTTAGACTTGAATTCCACTGCAGAAGTTGTTTAAGCAGATAGGCTAGTTATGGCTAGGCCACAGTGCCTGTTGTATTGTGATGGCTGGGGAAAAAACACTGTAAATTCAAAAAGCTGTTGTAAAAGCAAACAATGGGTGTACATCCAACAGCATTTTTTTCCTGAAATATTTTCAACTTGTATAGGAGAGTCACAGAAAACTGAATGTGACAGTTATTTGAATGAATTTAAATGAATGTGGCAACTTATTTGTTTCTTCTTGCAGGTATCTTGCAGTTGGGAAGAGCACTCGTGGGCTGGCTGTACTTGGCCCAGAAAATACCGATATCACCAAAGATCCCTCATGGGTCAAACGATGAATAGCTGGCTGAACATCCAAGCTCATACAAAATAAGCACATCTTTGTGACTACATTAGCTTTTTACATTATTTTTTAACTGAGCTGTGGTCCAGCTTAAATGCTACTTCAATTGCTGCTTGTAGCAATGTCCGACAAACCAGTTAAAACTGTGTTTAAAAAAAAAGAAGTTCTAACCATGCAGTATTAGAGAGCAGGAATGATTTATTGTTATAGTAAAGACAGACTTTAGTATTTTATTCAAGACTCACTCCTTCCATCACATATAGATACTATATAAATTAAATATTTTTGTATATGTAGGACTTCAGAGTTCTAAATGGCATTGGATTGAAAACATGTCTGCTATTGGATATATAAAGTGCTATGTCTCTTTTATATTGGTTTCATTTTTTTAATACTAATTCCAGCTTCCTGTCACAGGTACATGTCAGTGCATTCCACCTCACATCAAGCCAAGTTTATGGTGAAGGGCAGCATAGTGGGCCAATACATAATGTATTTAAATTCAGCTTTTCTCTTGCCTGTTTAGGGAACATTTGGTCAAATTTTGATATTACAGGGTAGAACTTAATTTTTTGTCATCATCCAGTTAACAGAAGTCTACATGAGGGAATGGTTTTTAAATTTTAAGAACTAATTCTGTTCTTTTCCATTATTAAGGAGAGTAGCTATAGCCTTAAAGAAGCTGTAAGAAAGGAAATGTGAAACAAGGGCCACATTATGCTTTTCTGAATCTCTTCAGTTTTTGTTCCTGAAGTTATACCTGTGCAAGGAGAAAGGAGTGAAGAATTACTAGCCTAAATCCAAAGCAGCAATGAAATACAGCTGCATTACTGTCCTACTTCTTATACACTAAGGTGTATTCTTCATGAAGCATTGTGTTCTACTTGTTTAGAAGCAGGTGCTAATACAGTTTGACACATCACATTCATGATGTTTGCAACAGTACTTTATTTCATTTCAGATACAGTAAGCACATCCTGTAACTTAACACAAAGCTAGCCTTCTACACTTATTTTTGGGTGTAAGTATTCTGGAACAAAGTGCAGTGGGTGAGTAACATTTTACTCTTTAGTAAGTGCAACACTGATCTATGCACTCTGTATCAGTAAGATGGTGCTTATTCATTTAGAGGCTAGGGTTTGTTTCAAACATAACACAAATACAGGACAAAGAATCTGTGTGACGTGAATGTTGTGTTTCACATAAAGTGCTGGTACAATAACTTAAATGTTACAAAACAAAGCTGTAACGATTCTAAAGCATTGTTACTCACAATGTGCATCTATGACAACAATCTACAAATGATCTCTTCAGATGGCTCCAGTTTCTGCTTCCTTTGGGCTGTGCATAGCAACATGCTCCAGCTGGCCCGAGTCTGAAACATCATAGCTGGTCTTGTATTTGGCCAGGATTTTCATCAGTGGTCGCAGCTTCAGCCACCATTGCTCCATGGGAATCCTATGTCTGTGTAAGTGGTGGGCAGGAAAAAAAGAAGTGAGTCATTATGTAGTAGCTAAGACAAACATACATAGCTCATTTGGCAATACCAACAGTAATAATATAAACAGGAGCAAGTATTGCTCTTCATTAGCCCAAATAAGGACAGAATAGTAAAGAAGATAGACTGTACTAGATGGTATATTTCACAGAGAAGTAGAATAGCACCTAACACACAAAAGTGCTGCTCCACTAACTATCAGAAGTAAGCCAATTCTATACATTACAGCAAATGTAGTAATGGAAAAGGACAGTGGGCTCCCAGAATTACATAAGTTAATAACAAAGTATAGGGAGGAGAAATAGAGAGTATTAAGGGAGTAGTTTGAAAAGACAAGTGAACAATCAAAGTGAATCACTGTCTGAATGTGAGCCAGAGACAAAAGCACAATAAAACAGTTGGCAAATGCTGTGTGTCAGCACTGTGGCAAAGATGTTCATTTGATGTGGTGAAAGGAAGCCTGTTTTGAGATGTTTGAAATGTAAGCAGAGTATACATACACAAAGTCTGTTTCATTCTTCAGCTCAGCTACTGGTTGGAAAACAAGGTTGCGCCTGCGCATTCCCAGCAGACAGACAGAGTCATCGGTATTGGCAAACACTTTTCCTAAAAAGAATGAAATAATTCAGCATCTTCTTTATTCACACTTGTATGGGAACAGGCAGCTTATTTGCAGTTACTGTATATTTAACGTGGTAGTAAAACATCAATTAGTACTTTAATAGGGTTAGGAGATCTTTTAAAGTTTATCTTTGGTGATTAGCCATGAAAATAGTGTAAGTAATAAACAGTAAAACTGAATTTGAACATCCAGATTTAAATTTGGATTTTAGTAAACAGTGTTTTACAAAAATTCCCAAAGAAGTCATATTACCTTCTTCTGTCTCCCATGTAGCCATCATGAAACAAAAAGGAAGAACAAATGTAACTATGTAGTCAGCAATTCCTTCATGCATGATAAACTGCAATCACACTATCATTTTTAAAAGGTAGGCAAGAAAAACAGCTAAAATATTGACCGATTGAGGGGAATCTTAGAGCAGAAACCACAGCAAGACATTACTAAATAGTAAGAATGTAACATGGAAAGAAAGTGCACTGACTAACTAACATACGTTCAAATATTTCTGCAGGAAAGTAGTCTTATATACTGATAGCTAACTGAAGGGAGTAACAGGATAGCACTGAGCATTTCTGCACCTTTCCGGTAGGTTTCCTTCAGCTTTTTGGAGATCCACTGCATAGCTTTCGCAGAAATCTTTGTCCCAAAGTTTCTGTCAAATGGTGAAGGTGCACCACCCTGTGTGAACATTAAACTGAGTTAATTCAGTATTCATAATTTTCTATTTTATCAGTCCTCTCTGTTAATGGCCTGCTATACCTCTTAATCTCCATCTTGCCCATCTCAAACTAAAGTGCAAAACCTATCACAAAAAATAAGCTAAATCATTTCAAATTTTTGTTATTCCAGTGTGGAATCCTCACTGAATCAATAATACTTTTCACTTAGATAAATGGAGGGTGTTGTTTGCCCTTTCATCCTCTTTTCCCTCAGTGCTAATCATAAAGCACTACCAAGCTCTCACACTTTATAAGGTAACCTCGTTTCAGCACAGAATAAAGCAGAGCTGAATTTCTAAATTGCCTATGTGTATCTTTGACTCTACTTCAGTTTTGTTAGTTAGCATAGCCAAATTAGAAACTCAGTTTGCCAACAAGCAGTACAGCAAGATAAAGAGGGGGAATGTACAAAGATCATAAGGAATAGTCAAACGTTGTCTTTTCTACCACATACACATAACTTCTTAACCAAATTTTATCAGAATTCAGAAGCCAGACAGATTATGGATGGGTAGAAAGTTAAGTTCTAAAGAAGCGTTACAAGAAAGATAGCTGTAGAATATCTGAAAAAGAATGTGTAATTTTATTTATATAGACAGAGAAATGAAAATAAGAAACTAAAGCATTTTTTAAAGATTTTAAAAAAGGAATTACAATCAAATTTAATGTTAACAGGCACCTCTGAGTTACCTACAAACAAAAATCCACACTTTTTTTCTTTAATCCTGAGTCAGATTTACTTGACGTGCTTGAATAGTGTATGTTCTTTATGTTGATCCAGTTAAGCATGTCTGGAAACGTTAAGCTCAGTTTTACCTGCTGCATGTGGCCCAGAACATTTTTTCGACAGTCAAACACTCCTTTTCCTTCTTCAGAATACAGCTGATAAATGAAGTCAGTTGTGTAGTTCTCATTGCAATTCTCATTTCTGTAACAATTCAGGCCAAATACTGTTAGCAAATCAACTATTAGTTGTAAAGACATTCCCTACTTACTGCATGACAGATGCTTTCCCAGTTTCTTGATACCAGCCATCATCACTTGGATATTTACATCTAATCATACAGGTTTGCTTTCACGTTTCATGAACCCACAATACTGACTGGTCAGCCAGATTCCATTATTGAATAATGTAGTGAGAAATACCATTTTAATTTCAACAAATTCTTTATGCAGATGGAAAATGCATAATCCAGCTAGTTACATATTTTATACAATTTATAAAAGCATAGATAATGAATAATACCTGTCTGTTCCTTATTAATACTGTAAAAGTCAAGTATTCTTTTTGTACCCTGATCACATTAGCAGTAGAATCTACACAAGTATAATGGTTTCCTTGCACAATTTACTATAGCATTTATTTTTCAACTCTGCTACTCAGCACACTGAAAATAGATCTTTATAGAAGAGTGAGTGAGAGGGAAGCAGTGGACTGATTCAGGATGCCTATGAACGTATCGTTTTAAAGTATGTTTTATGGATTATGATTTTTTGAAAAATGTTTTATCTTGTAAAACGTAAGTATAATTTTTATAGTAAAGGCTATAGAGCACATATGTACACATATAGTAGTTTTCACATTATTAAGAATCTGTAGTAAATGACAAAACAGGCTGAAAATAGAATAAAGTATCAGATCACAGAGCAAATATATTTACATAGAAAGAAGGAAGTTTTGGATTTCAGCTTCCAGACAGCTCCCAGACTTGCCTTCTGGAGCAACAGCTCTGCTAATCATCTTGTATTAAAAGGAACAATCAGAGAATATAAACTTGGAGTATCTTCATGAGAGGCCAAACAGCTCTGACCGCACTGAAATCACAGACTTCATCTATTGAAAGTACTTTTGCTTACCTCAGCACTAAACCACGCTGGATACTGGTTTTCATCTTTTCAGTCAAGTGCTCCACGTTAGCCTAGGAACAACAAAGGTATTTTTAAAGAGCCATGTAGAACCCTTTAAAACAACTTTAATAAGCCTACATATTGTCTTATCCTGAGAATGTCTATAAAGAATTCCACATCAAGTATGTGCATATTCAAATCAGTTTTGGAGATCTAGGAAAACATGCAGTGTGTGGCTATTCATCTTGGGGTAAAAATAACTTCTTCCTCCACATCACAAATCACTTATTTTTAAATAGATAAGTAAACTTATTTTTCTGTGTGCTATAGAGATGGACAAGCTGAATAAACTTGATACACAGAAAACACAGAAATTGTCATAAATGACCGGATGCTGCAGTTACTTCCAGTCCTTGCAACAGAACCTGTATTCTGCTGTGTATTCAGCTTTGTATTTGTCCATGACAGAAGCTAGAACCAACCACCTCAAAAGTATTAAAAGCCTCACAGTAGCTAAGTTCCATATCACCTTACCCTCGTGCAGTCGCATCCTGATCTGACATCTTTATTTAAATAACAGCTCAAAAAATGCTCTCAATAATTTCATTATCAAAGTCAGTGTCAATTTCATTATACATCACTTTAAATTTCTGACCTGTATCCCATTCTGACAAATGAGCTGAGGAAAAGGTGTTTCTTTTTATATCATCTTTCTTCTGAAACTACCCAGCATTTTTCATTTATACCTAACTTGAATTTCTATCAGAGGAATAAAAATGAAACAATTCCCCTAATAACATTTAGTGGTCGGTACAATCACTTCATCAGTTAACCTAATGCCAAAAATGATGGTGTATGTTCCTTTAGGGAATGTGGCATCAGAACTGGAATTATTTGACAGTGCAACTGATGAGCACAGCTTTCAGTTACAGTATATAGATATATTTTAAATTTTAGCTATCTACTCCAAATATAGACAGTAAGCTATATAAGTACAACAATTTCAGGATCTACTTAAAAATAAGGAAAACACTTCTAATGCTGCATACCTGGAGCTCTCGAATGTCAAACTGTTCTTCAAAGATATAAGCAGCATCAGCCCCTGCTGCAAGGGCTCCCATATTGGCCAGGTAACCGCAGTAACCACCCATGGTCTCAATGATGAAGACACGACGTTTGGTACCACTGGCTGACTGTTTGATGCGATCACATGTCTACTCAAAGACAATATATTAGAAATTAAGAACTCAGAATTTTTACACTTTTACGTGTGCCGGGCAATTTTGTGTCACATATTCATGAAAGACTTCATTAAAAAATATATTAAGTAATGTCCCGATATATCATAACCCATTTCAATATCGTATAAGCCATACATAAGCAACACAGTCAAAATATTTCGCTAGTATCGAAACATTTGTTTCACATCTGAGAAACAAATCTGTCTTGTGCATGGACATAAAAGGTTGTGATAGCTTTATAACTGAGATACTAATTCATACAGTGGATCTTTTTAAATAACTTGAGTATATGTCTTTCTTTATTTTGACTCCATTTATTACTGAAAGTTTGTATCATCACTGATTTTAAAATTCTCTGTGTTCCCACCTATGCTTAACAGTTACAGGGTTTTTTTTTAAACTTAAGCCTTAGGCATGTTCTGCCCTGTGAATTAATAAGGATATTCAAATAAATATAATTCTCTCCAGCACTACTGGAGTAATTGTTCCTGTTGTGTTTTTTTTTTACTTGCATCTTGCTCTGACCAGCATAAGAAATACTCTCTACTAATAGCTATGATGCTCACATAGCACTGATAACACCACTATTTGCTACAGTTGCCCAAGAGACTTGAAGAAGTCATGGAAAAAATCTCCAGGACCTAAGGAACTTAAATTACTACTCATCTCCAGGCACTTCAGCAGCACTCAAGAAGCTAGCTGACAAACTCGCACTTCCTGGAATGAAAATATTTCTACAGCAACTGTTCGAAGTTATTTTTGAAGTTGTTAGACAAAGGTGCTTCCTTTCAGGAAGAGATTAAGTAATAAATGTTATATGGGAGTTGGTGACCAGAAAAACTGTAAACAGAATGTACTGTCCCAACATTGTGCCCATTTGGTAAAAATAAGAAATGAAGGCATCAAATCATAGAACCCTTAGAGGTGGAAGGGACCTTCTAGTCCATCTAGTCCAACTCCCCTGCAAGGGCTATGCACAGCTACATCAGGTTGCCCAGGGCCTGATCCAGCCTTGCCTTGAAAGTCTCCAGGGACAGGGCATCAAACATATCTCTGGGCAACCTGTGCCAGTGCCTCACCACCCTCACTATAAAAGACTTCTTCCTTATATATAACCTAAATCTATCCTCTTTAAGCTTGAAGCCATTTCCACTTGCTGTACCACAACAGATCCTACACTAAAGAGTCTGTCCCCTTCTTTCTTGTAGCTCTCCTTCAGATACTGACAGGCCGCTGTCAGATCACCTCACAGCCTTCTCTTCTCCAAGCTGAACAGCCCCATCTCTTTCAGCCTGTCCTCGTGGGAGAGCACTTGGCAATCTCATCATCTTGAAATCTGGATTACGTTAATTTTAAAAAATCCCCATGCCTTAGTAACGTTCTGAATGAGCAGATCCTGTAACATTTGAGGCATTTTCAGTTTCACAGATTTTTACATCCAGATAACTAAATAAGAACTAAAATAGGATTTCAAGCAGATTTATATTGAGAGCTGTATGGGCCTCAAAAACACACCAAAACAGACCACGTAACAAATAATGAGATTACATGTGAAGAAACAAATGAATAATGTTTAATACATTCAATGACTAAAACCACTAAGCATTTAAGTCCAGCTACCAAAAGATGAATGTAATATCATACATGCATACTTAATTTATATATGTGCATACACCCCCCTCCCCCCATACACACACAAGTGCAGAATTCACACAAATGCATTCAGAACACAGACTGACATTCTGTTATCCTGAACAGAAAGTATCTCTGTAAACCAAGAATTTTAGACTGAACTTCACTGTTTTTTCAAGACATTCTTTCTTTTACCTGTCTTGGACTTGACGGTGTATTCAATCACTTGGCTTTCCCATTCCAGATGTGGTTTTGTAAGAACTGTTGTAGAATGCTAACATTTGGTATATGGGAATAAAAATCCCCATTACTTTTAACAGTGGCAGGCATCAACTCATTAAAAAAAAAAAAAATCTGCCTGGAACTGGATTGATATTTCATCTAAATTATGATATAAAAAATACTGGCATTAGAGACTGAAGAAATCAAAATACACCTGAAGATTTCCTTTACTTTTCAAGACCTAAAACATTTGTAAACACCACGCTTTCCACAGAAGGTTTCCAGCTGCTGATAACAGAACAGAATTTTCTGCTTTTTGAGAAATTGTAATTTTGAGTAAAGACCTAGATTGTCCTAAGTAACGACAGCCATTATTTGCTTTGGGGATTACTCATTTTGGATTTGTTTAGAAGGATTTCCATTACTGACTATCCAAGAAACATGCAAGTAGAAACTGCCTGCTATTCTTGCTTTCTTAGAATGACTTGTGACAGAAATACTCAAATACCAAAATGGCACTGATCAATTTTAAAGGAATTCAGAAAGTTACCTATATACTATAAGGCTCCTTATTCACCCAGCAGCTCAACTCAAGACTTATAGGATGCATTAAATTAGACTAGATCAATTATCTCAATGCTTGGAAAGACATTTATCACTGTATGTACACATGTATTTAATGCCAGTGGTGATCTTCTGCAAACTAGCAGACATATAGTCCATCCATCTGCCTGCTGTAGACCATCTTTAAAAACTGGTACCATATTGCTTTCTAAGCCACACAATACCAATCCCCATCATGGCAAGTGGTAGCATTAGGTACTAAAACCAGACGTCAATTCCTGTGTGCCTCAAATTCCTGAATGTCTCCTAAGTTTTTTATGGATTCGCACTACTGTATCTTGCCACATTGCTATCACCCTATATCCTACTGTTTTCATGGTGAAATTTCAAATTTAACTTACTTCCAGTGATTGTGATAAGAAAACAAACAAACAGCTTTTTACACTGAGGTTATATTCCATGGTTTAGAAAAACTGGAAGTAAGTACTGCATCTCCCATTGACCAGACCATAACGTATTCTGATGCAGCACATTAAAATAAGCTCCTGTAGATAAATGACTATGTAAATAAATCAGTACCTGAGCAGGAAAGCAAATCCGCATTTCTGAAACCTCAGGATCTCCATTCAAACTTTCTTGATCAATAGCTTCATAATTATTTATGTGTATTGATAACAGGAGTTCCGATAAAACTCAGAGCTATTCAGAGGTTTACTCGCTTGTTTAAGTTATCATCCCAGATCCCTTTTCTGTTGTTTCAGCAGACTTTGTGAAGTGTAAAGAATGACAGAGTTCATATAGCAGATGTACCCAAGGGAAAAAGCAGACTGTTCTGACCAAAATGGAAAGCTTCAATCACAGCAAGATCTCTCCACAAATCAGCATCAGTGACGGACTAAACTGCTTGTGCAATCCTTATATTTACATGCACTTAATAAATATTAGCCCTAATGTAGTCTGTAGGATCATTCATGTATTTAGCACTAACTACATAACAGAACATTTTAAATACGCTAAGCTCACTCACTGGCCCGTGAAATAAATGTGGCATTTATTTACGATATCTGCTTTCATCATTCAGCCAAATAATACTGAGGAGCTACTTCAGTTAAATAAAATAATAATAAAATAAAATGAAATTTTAGAAAAGCAAAACCTTATTTTCAGAAAAAAACAAAAACCCCTAATCACTAATGCAGTAGTCTTGGATAACAAAACAGAATCCTCAAAAGATAAACACCCATTATAATGAATTATTTCAATCAGTCTTGGAAAAAACCTCTAAAACATAAAAATGACAGTGATTGAATTATTTCAGAACTCCAGACATTTAAAGGTCTTTAAGTATCCTGATCTTATGCATTTTATCATCTTAACTTTTAAAAGATATGTAGTCTTACCTCCACAATAGCATTCAAGGCAGTGTCAGCACCAATGCTAAAGTCTGTGCCTGGCACATTGTTGCTAATAGTAGCAGGCAATACACAGATAGGTACGCAAAACTCCTCAAAGCAGGAACGTGCCTCATGTAGCTGCAGACAACTTTCATAGGCCTGAAGCAGTGGTACAAGTATGAGTGATACATTCCTTGTCTTTGGATTACTGTGCTAATGACTCCTTGCATGTGATGGTAAATTTGGCTGTCCACAGGCCCAAATACAATTTGTGAGATTATTGGGGGTGCATCCTGTACATACCACAACAGTGCACTGGGCTTGCATTGGCACAATGCTCTTTGAAGAAATGCAGATTAGTGCAGGTTAATACAGAGCGAATATGAAGTGTGTGCAGCATTAAAGGTCTGAAGCAATGTAGCAGAAAAAGGCAGCATAAATGTAGATTGGAAATCTTTCTACAAAAAGACACTTAAAGAACAGTTTGAAACACATTAAGGAGTTCAGAAAGTTAACTAGAAAAACACCTGCCATTTGAAGGAAATACTTTAAAAAGCTGTTTTCTTGTAACACTATGTTATCCTATCTAGTCAAGACACACACATCCATTTCCACTAAGAAGAAAAGAAATTCCTACGCTTTCCAAGATTCTATCAACACACACATCTGCTTCTAGGGACACAGATTGGACAGAGGTCCAGAAAAACCCAAGAACACGTGCATACGGATGCATTATAGTTTACAAGTATACTTCAAAGATTCTTTGAGAAGCAGCTGTAGGTTCCTGGGAGGATTCCAAACACTACAAAATAAATTAGCATGTGAAAAGGACTAGGTGTTCCTAACAGCAATCAAAATACTTGAAGTTCAAGCTGTTTTTAAGTAAACACTTTTTAAAGTTATATTATTCCAATTCTATCAAATCCAAACTAATTCAGCACTTCTTATGATGTGTGGCAATTTTTCAAACTGCCTATGTAACGACTCTCAACAAGAAAGCCTAATTACATAGTATGTTCTCACTTTGTTACTGTCTTTCTCCCAGAAAAGAATGATGCTCACAGAAGTCTCATCTTTTCAATTTCTCAGATCAGTTCAGAAAAGCAAATCAAATTATTAGGACATTATCTCCACAAATGTCTACTCAGCTGCTAATTTAAGCAATAACTGGAAGAAAGTGATGGGGAAAAGATTCACCCATGAGAGCTCTGCTTAGACTCTTTCCTCCAGATAAATCAGATTCCATTCGGTGAGAAGATGTCATCCGACAGTACATGAATGAAGTACAAATTGAGTTTCTAAGGTCTATGCCAACTTTAGGTATTATTTTGGAACTGCAACTTTCAACTAAGTTCAGTGCTAGGATGCATTTCCAGAATGATGTCTGAAACAGTCTAAAAAGCTGCTAAAAATATTGCTAATTCAGACCTGTAGCTCTGACTCTGAGAAGCAGCAGCACTGGTAGAAGATAAATAGATTTTTTTTTTTTTTTTTTTTTTTTTTGAGCAAATGAGACTTCGCTGAGAATATTTCAGTATATAGGAATTTGCCTGGCCCAATTCAGTCAGTTGGAGATTTTGTCTCTACTGAAACAAAATGGTGATAAACCATAAGGCTTCCTGAAGAAGTGCAAGAAAACACCAATAAGTTTCTCCAAAAAGTTTCATAATGAGACTTTTGGGAAACTGAGTTGAAGGAAAATTTAGAGCAGTAACTAACACAATTGGTTAGTTATGATATGTAAAGATATGTTTTACTTGCATTAAATATTACCATTTCATTTGATGCAAGTGATTTTAGCAAACATATCCAAAGATTGCACCTCCACCAAGCATAAGCATTAGATGATTATATCTTAGCATCACTGCAGAGTATATGAAAAAACTTCAAAAAAAAAAAAAGTAGCTCAATTATAAAATGTAAATAAGTAATTGGTGGCTTTAATATTAGCTTTACAATTCCTTTTTTTATTATTTTTATATGAGGATTACAATAAGATCATAGAGGGATACTGTACCACGTTAATAATATGGCTTATTTTTTTCATACACTTTTATTATATTCTTATTATTTAGCAGGGTATAGGCAGAATCAAAGATGCTTTATAAAAATACTTGCAGTCAAACAGACTGCAGTTTGTTTACTTTATATTGAGCTAACGCAAGAACGCTACTAAAAGGGATGGATTTACTGCCAGATCTCCCCAGCCACACTGCTAGGACTGACACGGACAAAAATTTAACTGGATAATTAGTTTAGAACTAATTTTCAGCCAGTTCAGCTGCCTGATTCAGATTAATTCAGTCGCAGATGCTAGTATCAGCACTAGGAAAATACGGGAGAGCTGTCAATCCTTCTCAAGAAAACTGCAAAAAGATTGCATTAGGACATTTTAACAAGCTTTCTTCACTCCTCAAAGAGTAAGGGTCTTCTTGAGGCGTTCCTTTTCTCATAACCAGCTGATCACCCCATATGCTCTTCCCTTTGAATTAAGTTAAAGGCAGACAGTCACCTCTTTGAGCATATCAGAGTTTTAGCCTCTTGCATTTTTAGTTTTTTTGTCCTCCATCTCTAGTTCACACTGCTTCATTTCCTCATTCAGTTCTACAAGCCCTGAATAAAATATATATTCTACCATTCCATACATTGTTTTGGTTTATTCCTCTTTTCATCAGTGTCCAGTAGCCCATCAGGAGGCTTTCTTTTCTAATTAAATTTTCATCATCTCTATGTTTTTCCCCATGTTCTGTAGCTGAAAAATTTAACTTTGTATTCATTCTTTTACTTACGAAGTAGATTTCTATTTATTAGTTTCACCCACAGCATGTATTAATAATCTCTGTTTTAAATGGATATTAAATAACCCAGCAATCCACAGCCTTCATATTTGTGTGGAAATAATGGAACACTTCTTTCTTGTCACATTCCAGAAGTCTGCTAGCAGAAATAATACTCTATTCATTTCATTGAATTACTAATATGAATGTTGAGGACATACACGTTTTTATTCAAATAATTACTTTCTTACTGCTTCTGTTGAAAAAACTCCAAATTCATGCTCTTATCCTGCGATTCTAAACAATTTATTATGTCTTCTTCATACAAAAGCCTTAAGAATACCCTATTCACGTATAGAAACCTCCAGGATTCTCCAACTATTTGATATTGTTTTCACTGACAATTTTTCTCACTGATCTTCTTAAACAAACGAGAAAATAGAGCATACAAGCAAATTTAAAATGCTGTTCAAAAGAATCCATGTTCTACTATTCAACTGATTAAAAGCCTACATTTCAAAATACAAATGGAAAAAAAAAAATCAAGAGTCAAGAATTTGTCCGATAATCTGAATTCTAGTTGCTGAGAAATGCACCATCCACTATCCGTGAGCTAGAACAAGTCGTGGTCTCATGGTCTCACCTAATCTCTTATTCAGAAAATCTGTAATTAACTATTTACACATTATATGCTATCTTTGCTAAATCCACCTAGAAAGAAACAGTAAATGCCAAACTTAAGACCCGTTGATGTCTTTGTTAGCGTGCTTTCCCTTGTAAAGGCAACACAGTAACATTTTATTTGCAAATGTCTCTAGATAACACTTACACGCCTTGGTAATTTTCAAGCAACCTAATACTGGCAAACGTCTAGTAATGCCGAACACTAAAGAGGCCTCGTTACCCAGCAGAGAAGAATGTACTTACCTTACTGAAAGTTGCTGATAAAACAGAAATACGAGCAGTACCACAGAAAAACTAAGTGTGATAACATTTAGGTGTGCTAATCTGAAACCTAAGAAATGCTAACCTGAAAGCACTATAAACTGTGACACGTTTATTCATCTAACAGTGGCAATAGGAATGAAAATTGTAAGACTTGTACTGAGCCTATCAGTCATATAAGGACAGCATCGCTATCAAGTCTGATTTGAACATGTGACAAAAGAACAAAAGGAAACACTTTTCATTATCTGTTTAGAGGATTGCATTCAAACAAATGAAGGAGGCAACTGCAAAATATATTAAGCAGAATTATTTCTCCAACATGAAAGTCTTCTTCCCCAAAAAAAGAATATAGCTGAATTTTCTATTGGCTTGAATCTAAATCCTGAAAAGTCATTGCATTTCATATTTACTTCAGAGAAAATTCTAGGCAAAATAAAAAACAGGAACAAGACAAAAGCTATTGATAAAAAGCAACAGATTGAAAAGTTCTCAACTTCTGCATTGAAAATACGGAATTACTGACAGTTTATTGTCTAATGAAGTCATATGATACCTAGGAATCCAAGTTTAAAGCAGAACACAACAAACACAACAACAGCATGGAGAAAGGGAGAGAGAGAGATCCTGCTCTACGTGAAACAGCCTACAGAAAGAAGGCAGTTAAGTAAACACACAGATTATGAAGGAAGAAAGAAGAGAAAAGTAGGTGTCATGCACAGTCACTTTACTCACCTCAATCATTTTGGAGAGATATTTTTATTTACCAGAACAGGAAACAAGGTCAACCTTTATAAAGAGTACATTCAAAGCAAATTTTGCTTAGCTTGTAGTCTGTCAAGCTATTGCCTTGAATAAGACTGAAATCAGTTAACTCGAGTGTTTATTTTTCTGAATATAAAAATATTCATGTTGGGACGGTAAAACAAAAACAACAGGTGAAAATTATGTAAGTGCTCTTAAGGCTGATAGCATTTGAGGAATCCTTGAAATTTCTCAAAATAATATCATTTATAAATTTTACAAACACATCTAAGCGACAGAGGAACTGGCAGTTCAGTTTCAAAATGAATCTGAGATGCTATTCCCATTTAAGATGCACATCACGTTCCTTGTTTTTAACTTTAAAAAACATAGCTCAGTATGTATAATTAATGAAAAAATTTGTTACAAAGAAGAAACAGAATTACTTTGTAAGTGAAAATATGAATCCAATTTTAAAGAGGAATGCTTTATTAAGACTTCTCTGTGTTTTAAACAAACTATGTACAATCTGCGAATGTATCTGTGATGCATATGCATCTACAGATTATTCTGAGAAGAAAAAACCTTAAGGAAGTGTAACATTTCCACTGTCGTTGCATAGACAAAATTATGTCAGATTATATAGAAGCAGAATTTCTTTTCTTAGCACAGGTACAACAAATTAATGCTTCTTAAGTGATTCAGGTGAACTGTAAATGTGCTTTACAATGCCCTGTGTAATATATGTGAAATATATATATATGTGAAATACCTGCATGGTATTTGACAATTCTCATTCTATCCAACTGAGTTCAGTTTTAATTGATGCGTTTTTCATTTACATTACTGGATTTATTTATTTTTTTAAATACATCATAGTATGTCTCAGCTGTTTATATTATTATCATTTGTTCTATTATTAGAGTACACATAGTTGCTATTATTACAGAAATGATCTCATAAATAAGGATCAATTTCTGAACAGAATAAGATTCACTTGGGACTTGTCACAGCTGGTTGTATAGGCATTTTATATATAATAGGGATTTCTTCCTCTACAGTATATCAAATGATCACCAAATCCAAGCTTTAGAATTTTTCTTCTCCTGTATACAATGAATATACATAATCCTATTTAATATTTTAGGAATTCAAAGGTCACTGTAGTTTCAGAACTACTTTTGAGACCACAAAACTACTCTTCTAAATGAGCATCATAAACACAGCTATATCAAGTGACTGCATCATTTCCCAGGTTAGATTTCCAAAGTTCTGGTCTATAAAAATATCCAGCTCTTGCCAATGTAGTCAGTTTTAACCACAACTGCTTTGTTAGTAAGCGCATACACCAGAATAGACTTACATCAGTTATAGTGTTCAGAGCAGTATCTGCACCAATGCTGAAATCTGAACCCGGTACATTGTTGGATACTGTTGCAGGAACCATAACCATTGGAACACAGAATTCATCATATTTCTCTCGGGCAGCTGACAATTCCAAAAGTCCAAGGTACGCCTGTTGGGCACAGGCAGTGGGTGAAAAATTAGGATGAATACAATCAGGGCAAGGTTAGAATGATAAAATGGAACGGGCCACAGGGGAAGCCATTTCTACCACAACACACTTCAGCAAGTCAAAACTATAAGGATCCACTAAAATATGATACACACACACACAAACACACAGGGTTAAAAACAGGTACACATTTGAAAATAAACAACAAACAGAACACTCAAGCAAATATACAATTTTGACATAACAAAGTTGTTTGTACAACACAAAAATACTGCATAATAGATAGTTCCCCAATCTTCAGGTACTCCTCGTTTGAAATGTTACTATTCCTCAACTATATCAACATCCAACAGAGTGGGAAAATAATAATAAATGATGATTCATTCCTTAGGAAGAAGCATTTGAGCACATTCTTCTCTACAAATAGTTGACTAATAAATACATTGCTGAAATAAGACCACCCCTAAAGGTACCATTTTGGTAAAATGTGATCAACATGAAATATAGGGGCGAAGAAGGGGAAGGAGGGGAGAACATAACTTAATTACAGATTTTGAAATGCATTATGTGAGAAGAATGCCTTAAGTAAAAGACCATAGTACAATTACTACCGCAGCTCAAGAACTTTTTGAGTAATGTTCTAAGTATTGATACAGTACAGATGGGAAAACTGCTGTTTTTTTGATTTTTTTAATGTAAAATAGCATAATTCAATATCACCTAATTTATCCATTTAGTGTATGTATCTTGTTTTGCGGTTACTAGTCATTGTCTTAAATGTCAGTTTCCCAAAAAAACCAATCAGTGATAATAAAATTTCTGATCCAAAACATTATTCATGATTTTTTATAAAACAGAGTTATAAACAAATTCATTTTACATGAAGATTGGGTCAAAATTAGTGTTTTTTTGTTTGTTTGTTTGTTTGACAGGAAATGCATTCTACTTAGACATAAGTTTAATCTGTAGTGTACCTCAAATCCACCAATAACCATAAGAGCATTAATGTTGTTAGTGCGCATCTGGTCAGCAATCTTCTCCAAATATTTTGCAGGAAGAGTACTGAAAATTATTAAACCAAAAGAAAAAATAAACACACTTCAAAAACACTGCAGCAATAAGAATTGGTTATTAAGCAGGAACAGCAGACTTTCAGCAAGAATAAAATATTTTTCATATTACGTATTCTATCCATACAAATACTTCTTTCCTGACTTGCTGATGAGTAAGGAATCATATTCAGGAATCATGAGGAGAATACAGGTTGTTAATCCTTCTAAGAGTTAAGTACCTTAGTGAATTTCTCAGGTGAAGTCCCAATTCCCATTTTCATTCACTTTTCAGAGTTGGTACAGTACTATCAGGATACCAAAATTTGAATTTAAAATTTAAAAAATCATTACTTTTTTAAAAATGAAAGATTTAAAACACTCAGTGAAAGGGAAAAAAAGCACTGAATTATACACAAGTTATAACATACTAGAATTCAACACAGCAATTGGAAAATATTGCCATTACCGTTTGGTACCAAGAATTGATCCTCCTTGACCAGTCCAGCCTCCAACATCTCCCCAGCTGATTTCCTTGATCTTTAAATTAAAGCAAAGAAGGACATTATGTTAAGTGATTATCCAGTTACTTCTGGCATGCAACAAACAACGGGCACTAAATGTAAAGCTGCTGAACCAAGCTGTAGGGCACTTTGGCAGCACCAAAAATGAAACTGGCAATAACAGAAAACAATACCAAGAGGTTAACTGAAGTTCTCTTGATTTCTTACCAGTCTCTTCCCATTCTATTTGTTCTCTCTTTCTCCAGATCATGATAAGCCCTGCCTCCTTGTTTCATATGATCCTTTTTTCACATTCTCTTTTAATGAACATGAAACACAAGCATCTAAAGCTAGCTTGTTTGATATTAGTTTTGGGATATATAGCTCCAGCTGGGCAGTAAAAAAAGAAAAAAAAAAAAATCACTGAACTAATTTCATAGCTCTTTAGCAAGTGAATAGTAGTACTTAATATAAATGAATCTATAGGCTCAAATAGATGACGGACAGAGATACAATCTGGGATTTAGGAATTTATGAAATAAAAGAACTTCAAAAATCACTCCTCATGAGAGTGCCACAGAAGACATCTTCCAGAACATGATCAAGGTGGTAGAGTGGGATGGGATACACAATACTATACTGACCTTCCCTCTAGCAAAACCTTCAAATCCATCAATGACAGCAAACATTTTATGGCCTTCAGTTATGCCAACTCTCACTGCAGCCCTCACTGCAGCATTCATTCCAGCTGCAGGCGCACCAACATTTAAGACTGCCACATTAAAATTAGACTGCAAAAGAAAAACAACAAATTTGAATAAGAACTTCCATTTCTACACCATGTTCTATTTTTCCATCATACCAGACATTAAATATTGGAATATATGAAAGGAAATTGCAATATATGAAAGGAAATTGCAAATTACCAAAAACCATGGAAAATGTAAAGTCAGCAAGAGCATACATAAACCTATTCTCCCCATTTGCACAACGCCATATAAGACTGTTGCAATTTCATTTGATTTGCAAGTTGTACATTCAGATTTCTATAGCCTGGCTCAGCTAAAGTCAAGAAAAATAAACAAAAATGCCTGAGCTATTCAAACACTTTCATATTACCCACTCAAGTTTTCCAATATACAACCAGAGTATCTCAGAAAAGAATAAGAACTGATTTTGCTCATTCCAGCACCATAACCGTTAGGCATATGTAATCAGTAAAGATGCACAGTGGCAACTTTTAAATTAGAAGTACCAGCCTGAATTCTAGAGCAGCTGGAGGTATAGCAGGAAACAGGACTGTTCAGCATCTTAGTGTGATACTACAAATTTTCATATTATGACAGATTTTAAAGCGTTTCTTAATGATTCACAATTGATTGTTTACATATAGTGTCATCCCCTCCTGCAAGTTCAATAGGTGTTCCATGTAAATGTCTATCCCATTCAAATGGGAAAGTATGATACATCAAGTACATATTTTTAATCTAAAACACTTATAATGTAAGAGAGAAGGTTCTGCTTAAAAACAGAAGTAATAACTATTTTGCTACATAATGCACATTCCGTGAGCATTTAGTCTCCTTTTGTATTTGTTAGTTATCAATTGCATTCCAGATAAAACAACTGTGTAAATGGATGTAAGCATTGCTGACTGAGCAATAGAGGTGACTATATTCATGAAACCTAGCGACAAAACAGGATGTTAAAAATTTGCCTTGTTGCAACAGACACAATTCTAAGCTGTAACAGTTTTCAATTTAAGAACTCTTTCCCTAATGGACTTACATTGCCATGCTAATAAATCCAAGATAATTCAGACCACAGATATTTTCCAAAGGGGAAAAAAAAATAAATCAGTACTTCCATTAAAAATAAAAATAAGCATACATAGAATTGCTTTGTAAGGGTAAACAAAGCACGGATAAACAAACAAGGGATCTCTACTTAAGTAAAATTCTAGCAAGCATCTTCGGATTTAATTTGAACTGTCAAATGTGAAAGGCCATACTTCTGTACATGAAGCATTACTTGAAATATAAAACACTATCAGATAAATCACAGACCACTGTCTTTGATTAAGAAAAGGTCAGACAATAAGAATCACTGACACCCAAAATGAATTATATTTTTACCGTGTACAAATAAGCATCTATTTAAATCTGAGGAAGACACTGTAATTTATCAATTCTGTTTTATACTTACAACTTTGAAATGAATACTGAGAGCAAAATGTAAGTAAGGAATTAAAACTTGTCATGCCTGACCTTTTAGGAAACACGCTTAGCAAAATAGAACATAAATGATATCAAACTATGCAAGAAAAATGCAAGAAAATCTGACAGCCTGTGCTTATATACTGAAATTCATCACGCTTTACACCAGTTGAACAATGTTAATTTTTTTATAATCATTAACATGACAAATTTGTAGCAATTTAGTATTGGAGAAGATCTAAAAGTTACTTGGCTTACTCTGGAAAATGGGAATACATCACACAAAACAACAAAACAACAAGCAGACAGCAACTGTTAAACAACAATCAGTCAAACAAAAAGAAATAAAAGAATGTATGCTCTTTGTTTTGTTTATTTTAAACTTCAGTACAACCAAAGGACTGTAAAAAGGCAAAGGAAGCATAAGAGTAAAATATTTGTACACAGTAACACAGCTGAAGCAGAGCATACAGTAGGCTCTAGTGACCTGATTAGCTAAGCCTTTTCCTCAACAGTTTATCTGCTTTTTAATTCCCCTCCAACTCCTTTTAGTGAAGCACACAGATTTGGATGGTGTGATCAAATCCAAGTACTTGCTATTTATTCCAAATGACTACAAACTCCTTCTAGTGTCATCCATCATTAAAGGACATAGCAAAAATACTGTAAAACAAAACAGGCTCTTGTTCATCACTGGCAGAAATGCATAGCTAATGATGGTGACCATGCTGAAAAATAGTGTTACATAGCTGAAAATCTGCTCTATGTCTCCCCCTTTTCTTTTCTTTTCTTTTCTTTTCTTTTCTTTTCTTTTCTTTTCTTTTCTTTTCTTTTCTTTTCTTTTCTTTTCTTTTCTTTTCTTTTCAAGTTAGTTATTATTATAACTAAATTGTTTGTTACAAGCATTTTTCTGCCATTATAATAATTAACTAATTTTATAAAATATCCTACAGCAAAGATTTGAAGACAGTACTAAGGGGGTGGGAGAAAAAAGGTGGATTTGTTATGAAAACCCAATGGCAAACAGGCATTGCACACATTAAAAACACCTCACCTTTGGAAGCTCGGCATCTGGCTTTTTTTGTGAGAGTAATTTGTAGGTGTTAAGGTTGTTTTCAAAGCTCCTAAATAACGAATAGATAAAATAAACATTACAAAGTTTCTGAATATGTAGTTATTTTCAAGGAAATACTGAACTTTTTCCTAAGCTGTTTGAAAGTATCCCAACTTACAGGATATGTTTTTAAGATTGTATATCCTATATATAATAATATATAATATTTATTTACTAAAATGTAAGCATATATACTGTAGGAAAACTAACAGCTGCTTACAAACATATTCATCTTAAACAGATTTGGTTTCAAAACCCTGAATAAACAGGCACAAGGTTGCAATCAGCTAGCTCATACATGACAGCAGCTCTTTTTTCTGTAACTAGTTATCTTAGTATCAGTCTTCAGGACTACTGTTTCCTTTGTTTTGTGCGGTGGTTTTTTGCTTATTTTAAACACAGATAACAGTTTCAATTATTGTTTTAAGCAACTCTTCCTTTGTCTTCTAAATACACAAAAACAGATGAAGATTCAATTATGTAAAATAAAATGAAGTGTTGGCAGAACTGCAGAAAAATGCAGCATTTCTAGAGAAAATAAATTGATATGAGTGGAAATACCTCCCACGAAGCCTCACAGCCTCAACAAATCTTCCTTCATCCATGGCTTTCTGTACTTCTTGAGTCTTGAAAGAACAATTTTATTATTGAACATGTTTGAAAAACATAGAAAGTTATTCATCTAATATTTCTGTAAACAGACATTCTGAAATAGCTTTCAAAAGGGAAAAAAAATGAAAATTTGATAATTCAAACATAAAATATCAAAAGCTACAGGATTGGGATTGGGGTAGAGTGGCAGGAAAGCTGTGTGGAGGAAAAGGATCTGGGGGGAGTTGGTCAACACTTGGTGGAACATGAGCCAGTAGTATGCCCAGGTGGCAAAGAAGGCCACCACCATCCTGGTTTGTATCAGAAATAACGTATCAAGCAGGACCAGGGAGGTGATCATCCCTCTGTACTCAGCTCTGGTGAGGCGGCACCTTGAGTACTGCGTTCAGTTGTGGGCCCCAAAAACTACAAGAAAAACATCGAGGGTCTGGAGAAGCCTGGTGAAGAGAAGGCTCAGGAGGGACATCACTGCTCTCTACAAATCCCTGAAAGGAGGTTGTGGCAAGGTGAGTATCATCCTCAGAGTATACAGTGCTCTGTTACAGTTAATGAATAACTGTAAAACATATTTTTGCCAGAAACTCACCATCTGCACACACTCCATCAAAGGCAGACGGACAGCCTGGTTTCCAGACAGGGACACAACACAGGCAGGAGTAGCTGGAGTAGCTTCTAAAAGTGCAAGCACAGCTTCCACACCCATTCGGCTTGCCTGAAAATAGAAAATGTTCTAGTGTTTTTAAAAATAAAAGGCTTGAAACCACAAAACTGTTCAAGATTTCTCTGCAAATCAAGTTGAAACAAAATATTCTTTTCAGGTGAAGTTGCAGCAGCCTAATACCATATCAGACTATAAAACATGCAAGATCGTTCTTGCAGCTTTGCTTTTTAGACCTACTGCAGATTTTTTTTTTTTTAATGCAAAGCTCTTCACTATTTTAAATTTGAGGTTTTCAGACAGTTAATTTGAGACCTCCTTCTCCCCAGTAAAAAAAAAAATCAAAAATCTACCCAGACGATGCAGTTCAGCTAGTCAGTGTGAAACCACCACAAATGATTAACTGTGAAGAAAGTAAAAGCATACTACTTGCTTCTACCATTTGGTGCCAAAACAAGTTATTCTAGGTTCACTCACCAAAATTCTATCAAAAGCTGAAGGAGTTCCACCTCTTTGCACATGACCCAGGATAGTTACTCGGGTGTCAAATCCAAGCCGCTGAACCACAAGCTGCAAAGAATTTCAAAATGTAATGGTTTTATTAGCATAGCTACTTTATACATTCATGCATTACTCTGTTTCAAGTGTTACTGTAATAATAAAAAATCTCACATACTGTACATTTTTAGTATGTCAACTTTTGTAGTGTTTTCATTACTGTTATGTGAGATTTTATTTTTTCCCTAAACTAGAACTAAAAGCACATCTTATTTAATAATGGCAAACTAATTCCTTAAATTGCAATAGTATAACTATATATGTCTGTAATTACTGATTTGAGAAGATTTCCAGACTCAGTATCAATATATACAATAATGAAATGTTTTGAACTGTTGTCTGATTTTATGAAAACATCCCAATTAACAGCCACTGAATTAATTTCCCTTTAAATGTAATCTGGATAAAAAAGCACAAATATAAAATACCACCAGCAATATGTCTAAGCAACTATTTTACATGGACCGCTCTTGCATAAAGAGAAGTGTGACTAGCAGGTCAAGGGAAGTGATTCTGCCCCTCTACTCCGCTCTCTTGAGATACCACCTGGAGTAATGCGTCCAGCTTAGGCTCCCAACACAAGAAGGACATTGAGCTGTTGGAGCAGGTCCAGAGGAAGGCCACAAAGATGATCAGAGGGCTGGAGTACCTCCCCTACAAGGACAGGCTGAGAGAGCTGGGGCTCTTCAGCCTGGAGAAGGCTCCAAGGAGACCTCATAGTAGCCTTCCAGCACCTGAAGGGGGCCTACAGGAAAGCTGAGGAGGGACTTACTATAAGGGCAGATAGTGACAGGACAAGGGGAAATGCATTTAAACTGGAAGAGGATAGATTTAGACTATATATCAGAAAGAAATTCTTTACTGTGAGGGTCTGGAACAGGTTGCCCAGCGAGGCTGTGAATGGCCCCTCCCTGGAAGCATTCAAGGCCAGGATGGACAGGGCTTTGAGCAACCTGGTCTAAGAGGGAGACATCCCTACCTGTAGCAGGGAGGAGGTGGAACTACATGATCTTAAAGATCCCCTCAAATCCAAACCATTCTATGATTCTATGACCAATTTACATTATAGAAATGCTACTGTTAGTAAAAAAAACTCCCTAATTAAGAACAAACAGAAAGTGCATCTTAAGGATATTGACACTTACATCCTTAACCTTCTCTGATGTTATAGGTTTGTTGTGGCAATCAATAGCTCCTTCAGCTACGATAATAATATTCAGCCTTTTCTTTCGTGCACGGTTCTACAGTAAAAACAAAAGCATATCCATATTAGCAAAAAAAAAAAAAAAAAAAAAAAAAAAAAAAAAAAAANTTATTATACATTAAGAAATATTCCCTCTCCTTGCAGTTTATACTTGATCACTTCAGAGTTCTCATACATTTCATTTTCATACAGGGCTTCTCATTGATGAATTGAAATATCTTTTATCAAATGAATAAGGAAAGGTACTGAAAGGTCTGATCACATTGCTAAATCACTGTTTTTAAACAAGTTTCTGCAAAAAGTCAAAACACAGTAATACATTACCTCTGAAAGCTTAACACACATTGAATCCTCCCATCCTTCCTCTGGTGGGTATTCAGGAATAAATACCCAATCTGCACCACAAGCTAAGGCACTGACAAGAGCTAAATACCTAATAAATATAACAAAAATAATTAGACATTTGTTGTTCAGATTTTTTATCTATCATAATTATATTTGTACAAAACACAAACTACTGAAGACAATACATACCCACAGTGTCTCCCCATAACCTCCAGAACAAATGTCCTCTGATGGCTATTAAAAAAAAAAAAAAGCATGAAAGAATAATAGAATAATTCACTGCAGCTCAGAAATCTAATCCAAATTCTCCAACAGCTGGTATCAAGAAATGGTCTCTGTTTGCAGGTTACCAAACATAGAATTAATTTGAAAAATAAAAGAACATATTGATCTATGTATTTAAATTGCATATCTTTTATAACCTAATTTGTTTCCATTATACTTCACTCCAAAATAAATAAAAGTGGTTAGAAGAGGTGAACAACCTCTCAAAACACAAGTGATGCAAACACATAATTAAGAATTTTAGGGATACAACGATAGAACTTTCTTGTCCGTTTGGTTTTTAAGTGCCTAAAAATATAATTTAATTGCCTAAATTTTGCCTGAGGAAAGGTTACATACAAATGGATACTGTCTGAATCTTCTCTAGAATATTATGTCTAGGAAAGATTAAAAACATAAAAACTGAAGCCTTCTCCTAAAGCTGATATTGCCTCTACAATCAAATGTGTGTAGTACTGCCATGATGGGAATGGTAGAAAAGTTGCAAAGAAACCAAGATATGTATTCACGCTCAATAAATACTGTGTATACCAGTTACCTTAGTCTTATCTTAAGATGAACATATACCCTCCATTACTGTATAGCAATAGGAAACAAGATTTGAAGCATAACAACCACATGTATTACAGTTTTCTATAACACGCACAATTTACCTTTGTGCAGTGGTCATGATGGCATCCACAACTTCAATGATTCTGTGCAAGGCTGAGTCAGTACCTATGGTCATATCAGTGCCACAAAAGTCATTGTCTATGGATCCAACCATTCCCACAATGTTAAGATAAGCATATTTCTTAACAGCCTCTTCATCAATCTTTCCTGTAAAAAAATACCCAGAGAAGGATCTGGATTAAGTTAGATTAAACTTAATAAAACTCAACATTATCAGACATATTGTTTGGCTGCTCTACAAATTAAACATATCCAAACGTAACTGCTGTTTAGATATTTCACGTAACAAGGTTAGTCAAAAGCATAAAGGAAAACCAATCAATCAACCAACCAAAAGAATCCTGCATAGAACTCCTTATGATAAGGAGGGAAACAAGAGCTTTTCAGTTCACTTCAAAGTGTTAACAGATTATCATGTCCAAACCTTTTGATGAATTGATGGCTGGGGTATAATAGCATTTAATTTGGAATATCAGTGTCTGACATGCAATGAAGAAGCAAAATGATGTAAACTGGATGTGAGTGGGCATATGCAAGCAATCCTAACACCTCATTTACACTTTTGAAGACTTTTGCATCACTGAAAGGCTCTGATTTCACGATTAATAAGTAAATAGAATAGAAAAGCTCCTACTGGCAGTTTTAGTATGTGTCTCCACAGGCATAAGAGAAAATGCTGAATCACCCAAGAGTTCTAAAGGATCTCAAGGACAAATTATCTTAGCTGTTTCAGTGCTTAAAACTACCTTAGTATCTGTGGAGGGGATCATAGCAACTGTAACAACAGATTTTTTATGTGAGATTCAAGACTATGGATTTATATGCTTAATGTCTATACCAAAGAAAATATTAGAAATCATAACAGGACATATAACTAATGTTCTTGTAGATAAATATAGCATTCTGAAGAAGAGTAAAAATGTTTTCTATCAATGTATATAATGTTTTACAAACTGTTTCTAGTACTCTGTATGTGAAATCACACAAATAAGGGGCATTTGATTGACATATTCTACCTAGATTACCTAAAAGCCAGTGACAAGGTCCACCCCCAAAGGATTTTGGAAAAACTGAGAAGTCACTGCATGGGAGAAAAGGCTTTTGCATGGAATAAATTACATGAAACAGAGGGTGAAAAATAAAAAACAGAAAGATGTAGTAAATGCAGATTCTTGCATCCGAGGAAAGTATAGAGATCTGTACTGTTCAGTATATTCAGCAATAATCTGTAACAGGGAATGAGCAGAAAGTTGCCTGAGCTTACTGATCAAACTGAATTATTTGGGTTCTAAGGGTGTGAGGTGTCTGTGAAGAAATAAGGAAGACTAGCAAGACACAATGACCAGTGAAGTATCAGGTGGAGTTCACTGTAGATAAATGTAAACTAATCCACATGAAAAACATATCCTAACATCAAAAATAATATAATGCTGTTTTCATTAATGAATCAGCACCAGTGGCCAGTAGCAGTCAAAAAAAAAAAAAAAAAAAAGGCAAAAAAAAAATCTAAGTATTAGGAAATATTAGGAAAATAACAGAACAAAACAAAGATCATTATACTACTGTGTAGATCCATGGTTTGCCCTCATCTTGAATACTGGGTGCGGCTCGGGTCCTCCCCACCTCAAAAAGGATATGGTAGAACTGGAAAAGGTTCAGAGAAGGGCAACAAAGATGATCATAGATACAGAGCTTATAATATAAGGAACAACTAGCAAAGGACTCTTTCTTCTAGAAAAGAGATGAAAAAAAAAGTACAACAGCTGTCAAGTCTCAACAGGCAAACAGAGGAATCAGGATTGATCATTCACTGTTTGTTCTAAGTCAAAAACTAGAAGATATCAAATGAAACTAGAAACCAGCAGGATCAAAATAAATAGGAGAAGATTCTTTGCAATCTTCAGAAATTCCTTGAAGCTGTAGAACTCATTGCTACACAACGTGTTCAGCAAAAATCTGTATGTGTTCAAGGAGACGGTATACATTCAGGGAAGAAAAATTCATTAAAGGACTGATAACAGCATCTGGTTCAGTAAGTCTCAAAGAGAGAAATTGATGGAACCTAGGAAAAGAACTTAAATATTCTGAATAACATCAGCACAGCATCATACAAGCCTGCACTGTAGTACTTTTCACTAAACATTCTCTTGAACGCTATAAAAAATGACTAATGGGCTGCATGCATTTTTACCAACAATGTTCTAACTTTAAACAAATAGAAACAATTAGGCAGGAAAACACCATAATTTAATAACAACCAAACGTGTAACTTGCTGTAGGAAAGAAATTACTATCTTAGTTTGTATTTGAAGAATAGGGGTTTTTCAAGTAGAAGGTTTAAAGTTCAGGCCCTGAAAATGGTTCATAATTGCGGGAGAAAAAAAAAAAAAAACCCACACAGACAGTTGTCCAGTAGTTTATTTGGTCTTTCTCAACGTTTATGGTGTACGGGAAAGGATGTACAGAAATCAAGAACTATTACAGTATGAAGAGATGTGTAATTATGTAGAACACATGCATTTGATTTCTAAACACAAGAAGTACCCTCTGAATATAGTTTGTGAATACGTAGTTACAGTACATAACTGTAAGTCTGGTAGGTCTAAACACAAACTTACCTTTCTGCGCTAGTTCTTCTAGAAGTCCACTCCATTCTTCACGGAACAGATTGGCACCAGTTAAGCTACCATCTCCACCAATCACACAAAGATTAGTGATTCCTCTCTGAACCAAGTTGTAGGCTGCCTGCAAGCGACCCTCCCGGGTACGAAAGGATTTGCAGCGCGCACTACCAATAACTGTACCTCCCTAGAAAAAGGGAACATAAAGGGAACTTAGTTTTAATCTATAATCCAGACTATTACCGGATATTTTGTTTGTTTTTAAGTTGCAACAATGATGAGTAGTTACTTTGCAGCATAACCTCCATTTTAATTCTACAGTGAATAAAAACTAATGAAAACAATTACCAAGCTTGTGGGAAATTATGTTCTCAGGAGTGGATATCACATACACCAGGGAAAACAGAAACACTCAAAGATGACTGATAAAGAGCTACTCTTGAAACAAAACATTATATTATTTGGGATTAATTTTAGTAGCATTCCAATTAATTATCTAATATCTACTCACATGTGACAAAAGTAAATGATACAACGCTAAGTAGTCAAGATTCAGATGGATTTAATTCAGTGCAACTGTTTTCAATTAATGTCACGAAATTCACAGTCACAAAAAAGATATATCCATCCCTAAGGCTCAAAATTAGCATTTAATGTGCCTCCAACTTCTGAGAAGAACGTACAATTTTCTATTTCATTGATCTATATACTGCATATATTAATCTGACTTTAAAAAAAAAATCTTCCCTCAAAAGCTAAAGTAATTATTTTCAAAATGCCAAAATCATCTCTGTGTACATGCAGACATTCCCAAAATGTAACATGTAATATAACTGAGAAAACATACCAAGCTAGATATTTTCATACTTAAAAAAAAAATTTTGTAAGTGGAAAAGAGACTGCATTTGAAACAATGTACTACAACTTGTTCTAATAAAAAAAGAAATATATGTCAGGCTGAGAAGTCTTTTATCAGAACAACTACATACGTTCTCAGCTTCACTGTTGATGTTACTCTTGCAGTATGTATTCAGCATGCCTACTTTCTGCTCCTGCCTTTGTTCATCCATCCTTGGCCACACCACCTCAACTTTCTTTTAATCATAAGGCCACAGGTTATGCCAGATGGACAGAGAATAAAACAAACATACAAAATACATGCATGCATAACATCTCGCAACATTCCAGGCTTTTTCTGTTTGTTTTATTAAAAAAATAAAAAGCATGTTTTTCTCTGCTAACTGATTTATGTTTATTATATTAGCTTTACATAGCTAATAGAAGCTTCCATAGAAATATCCAGTCCACTTGGAGATAGTTTTCAGAAAGTCAGTAAAGCAATGAGGCCTCTTTGCCAAACACAGCATCTGCTCCGGAAGAGGCAACAATATTATCATGCTAAGGAAAAACATAAGGAGATCCAAATGACCAAATCACAGAGTAATGTAACACAAAGGCACAAAACCACTGGTATTATCTGAGCACTGGATAACTGTACTATAATTACGCCCATTACTATAACTCTAGATTCATTCAGACAGGAAGCCAATGGGGTTCTGTAAGAAAGCACTTGCCTTACAAAATATAGTTATTCCATACTTTGACCTTATAGTATCTTTGCCAGTATGTCTTTAGGAGGCTAACAACATGTGACTGAAGATCTAGAACAAAGGCTTTCAAGATGGTTTTTGTGTCCTACATTTGAGATCCTTAAGTTCTTCTTTAGAAGGTGTCAGGCAACCACACTATAGAAAATAGGTACTGCTGGTCACTCAGTCATCACATAAATAAAATTCCATAATTGCAATATTAGTTTATATCGGGGGGGAAAAAAAAAAAAAAAAAAAAAGAGAGAATTAGATTCCATCCCTACTTCATAATACTTACCACCTGCAGGATACTTGATACACTTTCCCAAGAAACTTCAACAATATTATCACCACCATCAACCATTCCTTGGTAACCCTAAAAAAGGAAAGTATTTCAGAAGTCTCATTTGAAAAGTGGTAACATTTCCACTGTAATAGTACTCCCCATGTATATTTTAATGAAACTGTAAGTAATTAACAACAGTGAATTAAAAGATACTTAATTTAAATGATATAATGTCCAAGAAAGTATCACGTTAGGAAATACATAGACATATGTATGTTTAGAAGACAGCAAAACTGACACTATAAACACCTAATTTGGGATGATCCACAGCAGACAAAGGTTTTATCCAATAAGAAGTAAATCGGTAATACTAGAATACTGTATAATGGAATACTATATGAATATTCTATAAAACTGGGAATCCCTCACTAACATAATAGGATGTGAGGATAAATAACACGTGGCCTCCACAAAAGTTTAAGTCACTCAAATTTAGCTCACAAGGATTCCAGTACAGATGCCAAAGGGAATGTGTTATAAGCTTCTGCTCAGTGAGACTAATTAACTTACATTTTAGATGGCTGAGTAACAGCAAAGAAATAGCTAGGTAGAAGATGATCAGTCTCAGATTTCTGTCACTCAACAGATCTTTCAATATTTTGTGTACTCTCCATATACCTTTAGTATGTATCTAATGTATACACATCCAAAATAGTTGTCTTGAAGCTGAGACATTATTTGTGTAATTCCTTCAAAACTGAAGACCAAGCTGGGAAACTAAAGACACGCAATCTATATAACTTCAATATACTTACAAATGTGTGTATGTCCATATACAAGATACGTAACAATATTTTTCTCAGAAAGTACATATCTTTCTGAGAAAGTGCACAGATTCCCAGATTTATTCCAGTTTATCCAGCTGAGCTTGATGAAAGCTAATAAATTAAGTGCAATTATCAAAGAGGTATTAAAAGAAAAACAAACAAGAACACAGAGAGTTCATTATGTCACTCAATACTGTATAGAAAATTTGTCCTACTCATGTTTATTTTGGCAACTACAGCACTGAAATACATGGACAAAAAATCCTGAAAGAGTATCATGATATTGCACTTGCAACAGATTACAGGAAGCTGCGCTGTAAACTGGTGAAAATACATACAGTCGATGTATTTGCTCCAATTACCTTCCATTCTTACTTGAAAGGAAAAATAATCAAATTGCATTCAAGAAAGTATTATACGCATATGTAGAAAGGAGGTATTGTAGTAAAGGCATGCAAATTGCTAATTCATATTTTATTAACCAATCTAAAATATAGGAAAGAAGAAAGGGACAAACTACCCACTTGAAACTGGTTTTGCATTTTGAAGCACAGCTTCGAAAAAGATGAGCTCTTACTGACTCAGAATCATAGGATGGCTGAGTTTGGAAGGGACCACTGGAAGTCCCCACTGGAAGTCATTTTGTCCACCTACAGCCAATTCCAACTTCAACCAACCATTCTGCAATTCTGTGATAGTTTCTCTATATAGATATGCAGTAACAAGGGCTGTATTAATGATTTCCCCAGCTGAAAGGCGAAGACAGGGAGCTTTTGGAACAAGCTAGATCCATTTTTTGCTTTCTTTACACCAGCTTTTATTAACTCACTTCTGCTTCTGCTTGCTAAGTGGTGTATTTAAGCTCACTTTAAACAGTTTGACTGCAATTTCAACTCAACTGGCAGACACAAAAGGCACACAAGTTTTCAAAGAAAGCTTCCTAGAAAAGGTATAGAGGCAAAAAAAAAAAGACCAATAATTAATAAAGAGCATGATTTCCATTTACCAGTTTAGCTATTTAAATGCTGATGCCAACTTGAGCTCTGAGCAATTCATTTTAAAGGTGGAATTCAACTTGAAATGTTTCATCAGTAAAGCAAGCATCATACTTGAAAATAACCCCTTTATGTTTCCTTCCTCTATCCAACATTTGAGATTTCAAACATTAAGAGAATACATACACATACACCATAACTTCTGGAGAGAGTGGCAGACAGTAAGCACTGCTTCTCATCTTAAGTCTACAAAAACTTCTGGAAAAGGACAATCTGTCTTCTGATATCTTCCATGTGAAACACTGGGGGATTCAGGAGTTATTTAAATTTGCTTACTGAGCTTTTTTGGTTATTACTCAGTAACATAAAATACTAATATCACTGAGGGCACAAACCATCATATAAAAGACAAATTCTTCCTCACAGAAATCCATGACTGCAGTACCACCATTTCCAATGCTGGCCTCTTGAGAAAAAGACTCCTAAAAGCAAGGTGAACAATCTGAAAGTTCCATAGCTTAGGGCTGAGAGCATGCATCCATGGGGAGCTATGTGCCTCAATCCAAGAAAAAGAAACATCCATTTCTAAAATGAACTGCCACAGAGGACAGCTACAACTTTTACTTCTCATTCTCATTTAAAATGAGTCATTTTCGATTAGTAAAAACAAAAACAAACAAACAAAAACCTTAAACTAGACTCCTACAGCAGCCTGGTACTGTGCTTTCACCTCTGCAATTTTCACAGGATAAGTGAAATAAATCAACAGGTATTAAAGCTTGAATCCAATCTGGAGGAGATTGGGAAATAATGCGATGCTATTCTGCAAGAGTAACTACAAACTGTTACAATGTTAACATTAAATGCTAAAAGATGTTAACATGATTGAAATGTGAAATCACAGCAACTGTGTATAATAAGCACTATTTCCACAAATGAATAGAATGATTTTCAGATGTGTCCACTTCGATGAAATAAGACGTTTGGCTTGTTAGGGTTCCTTCTTAATTATTATTTTCATTCTAAAACTAGTTTTAATATTTATAATATTAGTATGGGCTTCTTATTCATTTAACACACACACACACACACACACACACACACACACACACCCTTTTGGGAATCAAAGTCTGCCTAAGTATCATGAGAATTCCAGTTTCTTTCAGAAGATAAACTTAAAAAAAAATCTATAAAAATCGGTGTTGACTGCTTATTTACAATAACAGTCTCTTTCCTACCTCTGAATGAAGCACAGGAAAATGGACTTTATGTTTTTTACTTTGAATACCAACCCAGTTTTGGCCACAGCTGTAGAAAATGGATGATTTTAGAGTGCAAAAGTTCTTATGAGGGAAGACAAAAGTGACAGTAGAAAAAAAACAAGCGTACTACAACAAAGTAAGCTTCAAAAGGCCGAGACTTTTTACTCCGCTTCTGGCTCCAAATAAGAAAACATTTGCCAAAATAGGGCAACAAAGACGATGAAAGGATTGGAGGGCAGGATTTATGACGAACAGTTGAGGGTATTCGGTTTGTTTAACTTAGAGAAAATTGAGAGGAGCTCTCCTGGCAGCCTACAACCTCCTCAAGAGCGGATTTCTTCTCTCTGGTGATCAGTGATAAGATGAAAGCTGAGTCGAGGGAAGTTCACACCGAATATCAGGAAAACGTTCTTTACTGAGGGAGTGGTCAAGCAATGGAACAAGTGGTCACAGCTCCAAGCACATCAGCGCCCAACAATCAAAACTTCAACAGTAACTTTATTTCTACAACTGACTCTCATTGCAAAAATTTTGTGATTCTGATATGGGCTGGTTTAGTAATGGGGATCGGCATATTTCAGATGACAACTTCACATTAGCAAATTCTAGTAATTATTAGAGAAGCATGCTACTTTGTCATGGAATTTCTGAAGTTCAGAAAAACAGACGCACTTCTCTGGAAATTTATGACTAAATACACTCCATTATACAAAACAGCCTTTAAAAGGTAACAAACAAACTCTAGGACGAATGATAAAGAAATTCTCAGTTTAGAGTTAACAAAAAAAAAAAATTCTGTTCTTTAAAGATAACAAAATAAATCTCCTTCCTCAAAAATATTTGACCCATTTCAGCAAGCCTTCAGAAAGCTGAACACTGAAAGAATTCTAGAGGTTGGTCACATAGCACACACTAAGTATTCAGAGCTACTTGCTGTAGCAGCGTAATACAAAAGAATTTCGGAGCACACTGCTCTACTTATTTGCATTTCAATACACTTCACATCTCTTTAGTAAATGAACCCTAGGAACAAGCAGACCAAGAAAGAAGATAGATAAACTGCTGCTTTTTAAAGCTAAACTATATTTTGCATGCACAAAAAAAGAAAACAAAGTACTTTCCTATCATTTCTGTGAACTTCTTTTGATAAATCACATTAAAAATAAAGAACACATTCTGTTAGGAACACTGCCTACTGGATTTTGCCCCACATAACTTTTTTTTTTTAATGATTTCTAGTCACTACATACTTCTAAGTAGGTGTAAAGGAATTCAAGTGTAAATGGAATGACTGTTTTGCTAAGAAGTATTTACTGAACTGTGCAATCTGCACATTTTAAGTGAAAGTGTATTTCAGTCTACCAGGCTCAGATAGTATTCTTTTAATTTATATTAAACTTAACTTCTACATTTTTGTGTCAAATAACCGCTAAGATCATTATGCAGGTTAAGTGTCTTCACGCACAGGCAGTCAAAAGCTTCAACCACAAAATTTTATGTCTGAACACACTACTGATAGAGAAGGCTTTCAGTACTTAAGCCAGGAAAGATGGTACTAGCCCTACAGAACTCTTGGTAAAAAAGAGTTGCCCTTGGTGTTATCGTGAAATGGGGACAACCCCATTTACCCTGGGGGGGAAGCCAAAGAGTTAAAAATTAGTAGTTTAACTAGGCTTAAGGAGGTAATTTTAAGTACAGTGATAGGGGCCAAACAAACATCTAAAAAGTACACAAATACATCGATGAGTATTAAAGTTTGAATTTACCACTGAGCAACAACCACCTATTTTCTCAACATTTTCAGGTTTATGGCAGTACATAAAGAATATATTATAAAAAGTAGCTTCTAAATGAAATAGATTTATCGCATACCATATAAAAAGCAATTTCCACAAATAAATATGAAAATAAATGTTGAGAAAGGTAATGATACATACAATATCTTTTTTTATTCTATACTACTCGCTCTTCACAGTCTCCACAAGTATAATCAGATTACTCAAGTAGAGGCAGAAAATACAGAATGAATAAAAAAACCCACTAACCTCATAAACAAAATAGACTTTGGCTTTCACATATATTCCCATGCGTACTACTGCACGCACAGCAGCATTCATACCTGTTAAGAAAAAAGCAAAATCACATTGGTATTGATTATCTTTGTGTGTGTACTGTGTATTTTCAGTGCCTTTGAAAACAAATTTAAAAGCCCAAAACATTAATTCATTCCTAAAGACAGACAACAATCAGCATGTATTATTAATACATACAGGAATTTGCTTAATGACAGTGCCATCAGCCCATGAATACAAAAAGCACAAAATTATTTGCTTTGATGTAATGATTGCCTTAGCTTCAACTGAGACGGAATCAAAGGCAGTGATATGAATGCTAGTATGCACATTGATCAGTGATTAAACGGTTGCTTATTGTAGAACAGCATCGTAAAAGAGCTACTAAACCAGAAAGAGTTTTCCCATAAATCCCGAACTAGGAAGTAATATCAAGAATTCTCTCACTGCCCCTCTGCTCGGTGGCTGAACACACACAAAAAAGCAGTTTTGGAACAAGATCTGGATAATTCCCAGGAAAAGCTGAGAAATTCTTTCGATGTGCTGAGCTGAAAAGAAAGTCAGCATGCTAAATTTCAGATTAAAACAAATCTACTATACAGAGTGAAACAATTTTCAAACAAACAATAATGAAAAAAGACAGTAACACACACACACACACAACAGGTCCTCTGGGAAACACAAACAAAAACCTTTCATTTTTTCAAGCTATAAAATGAATTGTCATTGCACTGCCATTTTCTGCAAACCAAGACAAGACAAACACAGGCTACTCCTTTCATTAAAGTCCACTGCGTACTTCAACTCACTAGCTGAACAACTGTTTGCTGTTTTCAGGTTTTTTGTTTGTTTTTAAGAGGTAAGAACAAGTTTTGAATTATCCATATCACTGCAAAGTTGTCGAAGAGTGGCTAGAAAGTTCATTTTCTGAAGGAAGGGCACACATTGTCAGCCACCGAGGACTACTCAGAACTGCCTTGCTTTAAGAACTCTCTGTTCTCGAGGTTCAGCTCTGACACCCCTCATGTTTGGCACAGAAGGGGAAACAGTAAGGCATGCTCAGCTACAAAGACTATGCTGCCTCATCCGTTAACTTGTGTTAACTTTTGTCTTTGTTCTCCAAGTATTCAAGTAGAAAAATAGAAAAGGTGTCTGATCCAAGCAAGTCGAAGTTTTGTCAGCAAAAAAAAGACGTGAAATACAAACAATACAGTGTCTATTAAAGACATACGCTCATCTTTTTACTACTCATATTTCTGTGTTATTGGTCATGTATCACACGCTTGTATCTTTAGGGTAAGTCTCCTACATAGTGTGTTTTAAAGAAGGGTAGCTCTTACTCCAAATTCTCAGCCATATCACTTCTTCCCTAAAAATTAGCCTGAAAATGTTGACCAGGCTTAACTTTCACACTTGTAAAGTATAGTGTTTATTTCTCAAAATGAGAAATCCATTAATCATGTTCACACGAACATATTCATCATATCATCAAATACTTTTTTAGTATTTCTTCATTTCCCTGTGTCTTATTTGAAAAACTGGTAAGGCTCATAATTTGCCTGTCTGAAAAGAGGGCAAAAGCCCAGGAAAAAGTAGGAGTTACAGACAGAAAGCACTTCCTAAGTACCCACACTGAAACTCAGTAAATTTATGCAACAGACATTGTTATTATTTGGTGATGTGTATTTTTTTTCTCCATACAGGAGGAAGATTTGGGCATCTACTGGCAAGCTCCTGCAAGAGTGGCTAGCATTTCGTGAGGGCTGAAGACTAGAGCATACTGTGATTTGGTATCTTCAAAATACAGGTGAAACATTGAAGCTTTAGACTTTCATATCTGGGCTATCCAAATCTGAACACTGAGCTGCTTGCAGTGATACAAGTATGTAAATACAGAGCATTTCACAAAGTCTCTGCATAACTCGTTTAACAAAACGCTGCTCTATTTCATTATCTGCGGAGTCTTACAACAGCATTTGTGAATTACCATAATATCTATGATATGTAATTTTATGCTTATTACTGAAAAATAGATTTACCCAGTTAATCATGAATTTAGTTCTGAGTAACAAATACTGCACTGATAAACACACAGGATTAGAATAGCAGCTTCAAAAGTAAGCCACAGACAAAAACATTATTTTTAATAACATAAGAATTGTTCACATTCTTTCTCAATTATCATTTGCTTTTGCATTAAAGCCTTTGACAGAGGAAATGATTTATTTTGTCCTTTTGGACTCAGCAGTGTTTAAGCTATTTGCAAGTACTTGAACTAATTTTAGAAATTAAGTAAAACCATCTAGGAATTTATGGTCTATTCAATTGCCTTTGAAATCACTAGTTTTCACAGCAGAGTTACAAACAGAACTGATTAAGTTTTTAAGTTATTTCAAAGACAATCCCTTCCCTCAAAAGAATATTTCTGTCCCATGACTGCATCCTATTTCATATACACATACAGATCTACCACAGAGGAATTGGAACAAAATTAAGACGCGGTCTCGTGTTGAGCTAATTTTTTCCAGTTTAGTCAACTGAAAGCAGCGTTTCTATAAGTAACTATAATACTAACCAAGGAAAAGTCAGAAACACGCATTTTGGTCACACATCAAGAAATCCTTAAGTACTACCAATTTTAAAGATAGGTATTGGCTTAAACGTGTTTGCTAAACCATGAAGCATGTACTCAAGTACCATCTTGAATAAGAAACCTGGGTTAAAAGATTGTAGAACAAAACACACAAACTACAGGAATGTCTTAAAACTATCAACCAGAAAGACTTCATTCAGGAACATAAATGAATATATTTGTAATGAATTAAGAGACTATAATCAAACTGAAAGATGAGAAAAAACACAAATACAAAATCTGAACAAATCATTGAAAAGAAATAATAATTGGAGTTTTCTCCATTCATCTTTAATCATGTAACATTTTATTGCAATCACAGTAATGATTCTAGATACCTGAATACTATACACTTTTTCTAACAGTAACATTGTATTACATCAGAGCCTTGTACTGCACAAATACTTACACAACTTCCATACCAGACACATACCTCCTTCAAGATTTAAAAAGCATCTTAAGAGTCTATTTTCAGTCTTAGAATTATAAATAGTTCCTCCAAAATATTAAATGTCTATTAATAATTATAAGCCTTGATCTTACTTATGTTTGTGTGCGTGTCCATAGGTTAAATGCTTTTTGTACATGCCTATGTCTGTAGAAACACAGAATCATATTTTCTGAGAAAGATGCCTCAATGATCATCTTCAAACTACATAAACATTAGCAAATAAACTCTACAATTTGGACATCATAAGGGAGTGAATTTTATTATTTTATTGTTATTCATCCAGCAATCACAATTTATTTTTCCAAAGTAAGTGATCATGACAAGAGCAGTACATCTATGCTATCATATTAAATATGCCTTGAAACATCACTGGTAAGCCTGTAATGCTTCAGACAGAGAAATAGAAATCTTTATTTCAGCAGCAATGGCTTACAGTATTCTAGGACATTACCAGGTAATCCATATTCTACCTCCCTTACTTGCTATCTTCCACAACACTGAGTTTGTCTTTGTCTCAGAAATAAAGTGATCACCTTTAAATAAAAATAATCCTGAGTAAGTAGATGGGCAACAGCCACAAATTCATTATTTTCCAGTGGTACAAAACTGCCTTCCATTAGCTTTCAGATGATATGGCTCTTCTTGCTGTAGAACCATACCTATTGTGATCCTAGAACAGGCAGTCTGATTGGAGGTTGTACAAATATAAAAGTGACCTACAGCTGTCAAAATTATCCATGGTAGCCACCGGTAGCCAGCATAAAATACTGCCACTGTACTTAAAGCAGATCATGGTGAGTGCCGCAGTGTGATGACAGAAGAGTGACTCAAAACCCATTTTCAGTTCACCTTTCTGAGCAGCAGTCACCATCATTTAGAAACGGCACAGAAACTGAATTAACTCCTGAACTTTGAGAGTAATTGTCAGAACTTCTTTTCCCTCTCAAGGTACTTGTGATTAAGGGAGAAAGTACTTGCTTCAGTTCACTATTTAGCTGGCTAGGTAAAGTAATGCCTGCTAAGTTTAGTACTTGCACACATTAGTGCATAAACACAAAATAAGTGTAATACTGTAAGTAATGTATTGACGTAAAATAAACCACTAATGCATTCTTTAACACAAGCATATTGTTTATGGTGGGGTTGAAAATGTGATGACTAAATCATAATAACCCTAGTATGGTGTGTACATATTATATAGTCCTTAGTATTCCACAGTTAGTCAAAAAGACAAGCAAAAAACCTTGCATGAAAGTACCACAAAGGTGGAAAAGTAGTTTATGCTTTAAAATATCCTATAAATAGAAAAGCTTGTGTATTTTACATAATGCTACTCCTAAATAATTCAAAGGTACAGCAGCCACAAAGGCAGTAACTCGTATTCTAAAATATTATCAAGCATATTTTGTTCTAGGCAAAGATTTACTGCCCACCTATCTAAATCAAGGCACCTACTGGGATGAAGACTCATGTTTATTGCAACTATAATTGATGCTCTTTCCACTGCCTTTCCTGCTGAGGTTGGTTTGCATTACAGATGATCTGAATATTTCTGATGTCTATCTAAAAAATCTGACAGAAAACAGGAATCTGAACTACTCTATTTTCACTTTTTTGCCTACTTCAGAGTTGGTAGTTTTGCCTGCCCTACCACTGTGTTTGAACGTGCATTTTCAAAGAGCTCTGCAGCAACAGCACCGTATTTCCTTCTGCTCACAGTTCACAACTTCTCTAGCACATTTGCCCTTGCAAGGCAAATGACCTTGACAAGGCATGACTCATCTTGTCCCTTGTCCTACGCCTAACCTAGCATGCAAACAGACAAGAGGTTGTATTTTACACATCTACGTTGTTCTCAAGATAGTAAGGTTTATGAAACTCAGCTGTGTTGTGTCATTCAGTCCAAAGGACCAAATTCTAAAACTGCATTTTACTTATTCTAACTTAGGTCAACAAAGCTGCCGACAAAATACCTTGGAAGCCATCCAGCTTGCTTTGTTTAGTCTTCACAACAACCTCACTCCTCAGACAGTAACTTTCACTGTTGTTAATCTTTACCACTCCGTGTAAATATGCTGCAGTTGCAATCTGGTGGATAATAGTCTAGATGCCACTTGCAGATTCTGAAAGTCCTTTAAGTGCCTTAATTCACATAGTGGCAAGCGCAGATTAATACTTTATAAAAAGAGATGCATCTGCTGATGCATTATATAATCTCCAGACACGCGGAAGCGAGTCAGCCTCTTGCTGAACACGCTACTGCTGCTTGAGGCAATGCCCTGTCACACTTAGAAGTTAAAATGGCGATTTGGCGACCAGATCATCGACACAGAGAAGCTTTGACTCACAGTTCCTTCTGGAATCATTTAGCAGTGGAAGTAATGACTCTGAGAGCAAACTGTAGATAAAACTTGAACAAAGGTAACCCAACTGAGGAGCAAGAGCGAAGCTATTTAAGGTCATCGATTTGTTTTTTTTCTCAGGAACTACATTTTCCTCTCTGATTGGTAACAGAGCCCTCGCATCCCCGATTAGAAAGATTCCCGATAATCCCAAGTAAGACCGGGGACTCCCCGTTATTCCTGCGGTGAGAGGGCGGGAGGATGCTTCTCCCAGCCCCGATGACGCAAGGAGGCGGAATCCGCAGCGACTCGCAGCGGATCACGTACACACCGGCGGCGGGGAGGGAGCGCGGAGGCACCGCTCCGTGGAGTGCCGGCGCGGGCACACAGCGGGGAGCGGGCACCTAAGAGTGGGGGGTGCTGCTCGTACCGCTCACACGTTGGAAGAACCGGGAGCATGCCCCAAACGCGGCAGGACCCCGCACGTGTCCACGTGCAGGGCAGCTAGTTCTGGTCTTTAAACTACCGAGCCCACGCACAAAGGGAAGAGGCTTTTTTTTTTTTTCCTTCAAAAAGCGTGTTAGAGGAACATTTCTTAACTTAAAGTATTTCCGAAGCACTCTCTGGCAATAATAGTAATAAAATAGTTGTGACTTCAGCAAAGGAAGCTGAAAGCAATCTTCACTAGCAAAAGTGGAGAGTCCTGTTAAGCAGCATGAAAAAAAATCGGAGATTTAGAACCTTAATCAGCCGGAACTTTAAACTTAATTTATGTGAGTTTTTCTGGTAGAAAAGGTGAAATGAAAGTGCCGGAAAACATGACTTCAGAGCTAAGTTTGCTGCGATCAAGGCTCTTTCTCTTTCCTTTTAACGTCTATAGGTCTTTTGTTCCCCTTGTTCCCACTTCAGGCATTTAAGTGAAACACGTTTCCAGCGTGCTCCTGCTGGGCTGAAGAGCCAAGCACCACCCGAGCTTTTAAATCACGGATAGGAACAGGAAAGCGCTCCCGGTGCCAACACGCAGCGAGAAGCAGATGAGGCGAAGGCCGGCAGCAGCCAGGCAGCCTCCTCCAGTTCCCACCAGCCATCCGCTCCCCACCATTTCCCGGAGTGAAGACATTTTGGTGGTGAAAGTTCCTGGAGCGCCTCTATCCTCTGCCCTGCCAGGCTCGGAGGAGGCCACACGTCGGGAAACGCGATGAGAACGGGAGGGACGGATGAGAGGGTCTGACTGCAGCTCAGAGGCCGCGCAAAAACGGTTTTCAACGGCCTCATTAAGAGAGGCAGCGAGGAGATAGGAGCCCGAGGACCACCGCAGCCCCTCCAGCAGCCTTTCCCCACCCCGAGCTGCCCCCGCTCCCGGCCCCGGCCCCTGCTCCCCGCACTGCCGCATGCCTCCCACATGGGCTCCCCGCGCTCCTCCCTCCCTCACACCATCCCCCGAGGGCTTCCCCCACCATCCTCGCTGCCCTCTTTCGCGCCTCAGCCTCCCTTCCACCCTCATCTCCCCCGTTTCCCTCATAGCCACCTTGGGCATCGCCGCCGCTGGTCAGCACCCCGATGGCTTTCCCGGTGCCGGAAAGGTTCTCGAAGAACTTGGGCTGGTGATCCATGGCTGCGGGAGAGACGGGGAGAGCGGAGCGAGGTGGTGAGGGAGCCCCTGCGGCTCGGCCCTGCTGCCCGGGCGCAAGAAAGCGGATCCGTCAAGTATTTGGCCTCCAATTAAAAAAAAAATAAAAATTAATTTTTTCCAAAAAAAAAAAAAAAAAAAAAAAAAAAAACGGTGCTGGAATGTATTTACAGAACTCGTTTCGATAGGAAGAAAAAAAAAAACCGGAAGCAACACGAAAAGCCTGGAGAAAGGAAAAGAGGCGAAGAAAACGCGAGCGAGATTAGACGTGTAGGACCCACATCACACCTCTCACCTCCCGCCACCGCCGCCGTTTCCTCCAGCCGCTCCCGCTGACAGCCCGCCCGGCGCGCCCTCCAACGCCCCTCCGCGAGCGGTGGTTGACGGACGGCTCGAGCAGCCAATGGGAGGGCGCACTGCCGTCGCAAGCCACGGGTGGGCGGTTACGTTTGTGAGGAAGCGGGCAGGTCGGGGGTGTGCGCGAGGCGGGGGAGCGGCGGAGGAGGGGCCGCAGGTGGGAGTGGGAGGTGCCGTGGCGCCCTTCCTCCCTGCGCTGCCAGGGCCTGGGGTGGGGGAGATGCGGAGAACATGGCTGGCGTCTGGGCTGGGGGGCGGTGCGGAGGGAGCTCCGTCGAGTTAGCGCATCCGCCCGGCGCCGGAGTGCTGAGTAACATCGTGGTGTGTGGAGCCGCTGCCGGGGAGCCCTTCCTGTGAGGAGCTGTCTCTCGGGCCCTCCCGCTGTCAGGGATTATCTCTGCGGAGGGAATCCCCTTCTGCGAGAGCTCATCCTTCCCTTCGCAGCCTGTTCCCAGTGCTTCAGTTACTGCCCAGTTCCTCTAGTGCTGCGTCGCTTTCGGTCTCTCGCTTGGCTGCTGCTGAGAAGACTCAGCTAGCGAAGAAAGCAGCTCTGGCTGAAGGAGCAGAGTGGGTTATTTCAGCCATGGTGTGGCACAGCTTATGTCACAGGGCCTGTTCGTGTGCAGCATCTAGAAGCACTGCAGGCATTCAGGCACGTAGGAAAAGGAAATCCCTGTCTGCAAGTATTCACGGCTTGGAGACACGTGTTGAGTCTAAGGGAGGAGGAGAGGCAAAGCAAATGAGAGAGACTGGATGGAAGCCTTGTCCTTCTGCCATACCTTTTGTTCTGCTTCATTGTGCGATGTGCCCGTGGTCATAGCAGAAACAGACCCTTATTTTATTAAGTTAAATAAATATTAATGTGCTGTTCCAGAAACAGTTCTTTGTGGAATAAAGTAAAACATAAGTAAAAGAGTTTGCAGAATCAGGAACTAAGTTACTTGCCCAAAATTACTAAGTCAGGGAGAGTCAGGAACAGAAGCAACATGCTGACTCAAGTTTTATACTTTAATTGCTGTAATAATTATTGTTTTGATTCAACAACTACATCACATTAAACAATTCTTACTCCAAAAATACATGTTCTCATCCTGTCAACTTTCACACAGTCAGAGGCACACGTACAGTCATTTGAGTAGTTCAGTCAATATTACTCAGAGATAAATGCTTTCAGAAACTGTACGTGCAGAGAAATGTCTATGCTTATTACGTGGGCAATTCTATATTTGCAAATCTCAGAGGCTAAGATGAGTGTGTTGACAGTGGAAAAGACACATTTCCAAATAGCTTGCATACTTTAAGTACTTTTTTTTCTGTACAAGTAGCTGCACTAGTGATAGTGTAGGGAATTTACTGTGTTATTTCCCTATATTTGAAGATATCCCCAAGTAACAAACTGTAATAACAAAGGTAAACTTATTATTGTAGAAATATATAAACACCTATGAAGTCCCACTTTGAATGACTCCAATATGAAATGAAATCACATCTATTTATTTAAGGGTAGCTCTGGAAAAGCTAAATTAATGCTTACACACTGCCTCTAAAATCAATTGGAATTAGGCTAATATACACTTTTACAACAGCTTCAAGATAACAGGCAGTTGATAATTTCTCATATGAGCAATACTTTGAGGAAGCTTTGCACAGATTTGCTTTGGTACAGACACTTAGCTCATCTTTAGAATTGATGTATTTTGCTCAGTTTTGTTAAGCCATTTACATTTGGTCTTGAAGTAGACATGTCCCTTTTACTTCCAAATATATCTTTGGTGTTATGGAGCTGTGTTTTCTGGAAGTACTTTTTTTTTTCTTTGCCAACTGCTCTATGGTACATAAAGAATTTGATCCTTATAACTGATGTAATTGTTTTCCCACTTGTCTAATTAGGAAGTGGCCTACAATTTCACTGCTTTTAGCATTTATTACAGCCACTCATTGTTCTTTAGGACAGCTCTCGGGAGAGAACTGTATTTTGACTGTGTAAAGGCTAATGAGAGAGGTGGGAGGAAGGAAAGGATGTCGAACTGTTTGTTCTTGAGGCAGTCTTGATGTGCTTAAATATCTTCCAGGGCTACAGTTGCCAGGACTGAATTCTTGGCTTGAATATTGAAGACTGTTAGGGCAAACAATCTTGTTTAACCTTGTGGGGTATAGTTGCAATGCAGTTAGGTACAGGTGCATAAATCATACTGACACTAAGAAAATAGGCTTTTTGAGATATTCAAACTGATAATAAAGAAACTGCATATATGAATAAAACCTCAGCAGCCAAGCTGCACAATGCATTAGGTGCTCTAATTTTTCTCTTACTATAATACCTTTTTCAATCAGTTTACACAGGATAGGAACAGCACAGATGGATTTCAATTGTTCCCTGATACTCACCACTGCAGATGGTCTACTGCATCCTTTTTCTTATGCCTATATGTTCCCCATGCTTCATCTAGATCAAAGCTATCCATCCATCTTTTAATACTCAAGTTTGTTAAGCTACAACTGTTGTTAATTTAACAGTATTTTTCTACGAGTTATTTCCTCCATAATGGACTAAGTAGAATCTCCATCCTTTACTGGATGGGGTGGGGAACGTGGCTACTGAGGATAAGGAAAAGGCTAAGGTTCTCAATGCCTACTTTGTATCTGTCTTTAAAAGTCAGAGCAGTTATTCTCAGGGTACTCTACCCCCTGACCTGGAAGTCTGGGATGGGGTGCAGAATAAATCCCCCATGATTCAGGTGGAAACTGTTAGAGATCTATTACTCCACCTGGACTGCCAGATGGGATCCACCCAAGGGTGCTGAGGGTGCTGGCGGAGGTGATGGGCAAGCCACTTTGTATCATCTATCAGCATTCCTGGTCAACTGGAAAGGTCCCAGAGGATTGGAGGTTTACCAATGTGACTCTCATCTACAAGGAGGGTCATAAAGAGGATATGAGGAACTACAGGCCTATGCCAGGAAAGGTTTTGGAGCAGATTATCTTGAGGGAAATCACACAGCATGTGCGAGATAACCAGGGGATCAGGCCTAGCCAGCATGGGTTCATGAAAGGCAGGTCCTGGCTGACCAACCTCATCTTCTGTGATCAAGTGACCCACCTGGTGGTTGAGGGAAAGGCTGTTGACATAGTCTACCTAGACAATAGACACAGTGTTCGCCTGGAGAAGCCGGCAGCCCGTGGCTTGGGCAGGTACACTCTTTGCTGGGTAAAGAATTGGCTGGATGGGCAGGCCCAGAGAGTGGTAATAAATGGAGTCACATGCAGCTGGCAACTGATCACGCGTGGTTTTACCCAGGGGTTGATACTGGGGCCTGTTCTGTTCAATATCTTTATTGATGACCTGGATGAGGGCATTGAGTGCATCCTTGCAGATGATACCAAGTTGGGAGAAAGTGTCAGTCCACCTGTGGATAGGAAGGCCCTACAGAGGGATCCGGACAGGCTGGATAGCTGGACTGAGGCCAGCGGGATGAAGTTCAACAAGTCCAAGTGCCAGGTCCTGCACTTTGGCCACAACAACCCCAGGCAACACTACAAGCTTGGGAAAAAGTGGCTGGAAGACTGTGTAGAGGAAGCAGACCTGGGGTATTGGTTGACTCTCAGCTGAATATGAGACATCAGTGTGCCCACGTGGCCAAGAAGGCCAGTGGCATCCTGGCTTGTATCAGGAGGAGCAGGGAAATAACTGTCCCTCTGTAATCAGCACTGGTGCAGTGCCCCTGGAGTACTGTGTTCAGTTTTGGGCCCCTCGCTACAGCAAAGACATTGTGGCACTGGAGTGTGTTCAGAGAAGGGCAACAAAGCTGGTGAGGGGTCTGGAGCACAAGTCTTATGAGGGGTGGCTCAGGGAGCTGGGGTTGTTCCATCTGGAGAAGAGGAAGCTCAGGGGTGACCTTACAGCTCTCCACAACTATCTGAAGGGAGGTTGTGGTGAGGTGGGAGTAGGACTCTTCTTCCATGTAACTAGTGATAGGACTAGAGGGAACGACCTCAAGTTGTGCCAGGGGAGATTCAGGTTGGACTTTAGGAAATACTTCTTCTCTGAGGGCATGGTCAGGTACTGGAACAGGCTGCCCGGGGAGGTCGTGGACTCCCTGTTCCTGGAGGTGTTCAAGAAATGTTTAGATGTTGTACTGAGGGACATGGTTATTAGGAAATATTGGTGATAGGTTGGACTGGATGATCTTAGAGGTCTTTTCCAACCTTGGTGATTCTATGGTTTTATTCTATCATAGGTGTATGGAAAATCATAGAATCATAAAATGGCATAGCTTGCAAGGGACCTTAAAGATGATTATCTCCAAGCCCCCTTTCGTGGGCGGGGCTGCCACCCACCAGATCAGGCTGCCAGGGCCCCATCCAGCCTGGCTTTGAAAGCTTCCAGGGATGGGGCATCCACTGCTTCTCTGGGCAGCCTGTACCAGTGCTTCACCACTGTCTGCGTAAAGAATTTCTTCCTAATATCTAAACTAAATTTCCCGTCTTTCAGTTTAAAGCCATTCCCCCTTCGTCTATCACTATCAGACTGTGTAAAATGTCACTCCCCTTCCCACTTATAAGCTCCCTTCAGGTACTTGAAGGCCACAGTGAAGTTTCTCCAGAACCTTCTCTTCTCCAAGCTAAACAAGCCCAACTCTTCTCTTTCTCCATAGGAGAGGTGCTCCAGCTCTTCCATTTTTTTTCCATTGTAAAATCACGCATTTTCTTAAATGACATGTATGTACTACAATTCATAATCTATGCTCAATGGGTTCATTATTTCATATTGTTTTGTATTGTTTGTATTGTTTTTCCTTCTTCCTGCTTCCAGCTTGTAAATTCATTATTCATTGCCACTATCAAACAAATGTTATTAATATTATATATATTTCTATGTAACCTAACTTTCAGACCTTGTTTTTTCAAAAAAAGAACTTTTTAAAAAAACAATATCTAAACTTCAAAACATGTTTTTCAGTGTTTTGACATGATCCATATAACTCTGGTCTCCACTTCTTAAATTAAAAGTGTGTTTTTCTCCTTTTATTGGGTAGGAAAATTCAACACTGAGCTAAGCACCACTCAAAATAATGCAGATCAAAGAGGATTTGTGTTATGAAAGATGGATTGTGTCAGATATACTAGGCTTGGGATGATTGAGCTGTGCTAGTCATACATGTATCATAATTGCTTCGTTTAAAAGACCTCAGAAACAGAAAAAATTGCTTCAGTCATTTATTTAAGAGGAAACATACTAATTAAATGGGTAATGAATCATAAAACTGACTGAATTATTTCTCCTTTTTTAGGTGAGAAGAATACGTAAGTCTGTCTTTCTCACCTTGAGAACTTCAGCATTGAGCCATCATTATGTGCCACAGGATAATTTGTAAGCTTGAAGTACTATGACCCACAACGTGTGTGTGTGTAGTTGTGAAATGAGTAGGGCCATGTATAGAAGTTCATAGTTCACATAGAAAGATTATAGATTAATAATGCTATTCTCAGAATATGGTGCTTCAGATGTTTTAATTAGTATGAATTGTCTCAATGTGCTGAGGAAATTCTTGCTATCCGTGTGATGTGAATTGCATGTTTATGTAATTTATTGTATAATATAAAAATATAAAAAGTCCTTACAATATTGTCTGGTATGCATAACTTCTTTCTTCTAGATGAGGTGCCTTAAATACTTGATTATTAGATGGTATTATCCTTTGTATATTATTTCCAAATTAGTGAATCCTTGTAAGAGCTTCAACAGGAGAGTTAGAGTGTGCTCATACAAAAATAAAGTATCCTCCTGACTGACAGGACAGATTGTGGAAGGCTTCAATGCACTTGGGCAAAAGAGGGGGCTGTTTTTAGGAGAGCCCATTTCTGGTCATGTGCGGCAATTGTTAGGCTGTATTATATAAAAAGTGAGAACTGTGGAGGTCACTTCAGATGAAGAGATGATATTCAAGTTCTCTGAAAATTTATTCTGAGATATTCCTCAGGAAAATTTGGTTAGAATAATGCTTAGGCTTTAGCTTCTGACACAGCATGAGTACGGGAGACATCAGCTAACTGCTTATGTGGACTGGGGCCAAATGGATCATTTGGCATCTTTTCCCTCAGCAGACTTGATGGAAATAACTGGAAGGGGAGAAAAAATCTGAAAGAACCAGGTATAAATTAGGGTTTTTTTAAGGGAAGGGTAACCTCTTCCCCATTTATGACATTGGGTATCATAAAAAACATATAAACAAAAAACAGAAAACAAACAAAATACACACACACACACACAATGACGACAACAACACAAAAATACCCACAGATAAACACTGAAATGTTATTCTCTGTTATGCTGCTTAAAGCTATGTAGTATTATTATGCTTCAAAAAATGGATTATAGTAAGTAATGATCTGACCTGAACTAATTCAATTGGTTTGGTAAGTGTAACTTCATTTCTTCCTTAATATAATCTCTGATGCTCTACAAATATCAAAATGGCAGTTACCTGTCACAAAGATTTCAATTTTATAATATTGGATTAACAGGACAATATAATTAATATACATCAGTCACGCCAAAAGTAATGCCTCCTATTTATTTCCATGGAAACTACAACAGGTACAAAGAGCACACTATTTGGCAGAACAAATTCTCAGCTACAAAGCACTGTTTTTCAACAAACCATTAGCTATGCATTTTCACCACTTATGAAGAAGAGGTTGAATGCCACACTTGTAAAAATCTGCATGTCTGTCCAGAACTTGGCTTGTCTTTCATGTCACTGTTGCCACTGATAAAACACAACACTCACCACAGCCCTGTGCTCACATCCACTGGCTGGTCTCCATAAACTTTCAGCAAGCATAGATGAATGTCAGTGTGGTCTTCTAGTTAGAGAATCATGGAATCATTAAGATGGGAAAAGACCACTAAGATCCTCTACTCCAGCCCATCACCACCATGCCTATTAAATGTCCCTAAGAGCCGCATCTACCCTTTTCTTGAAAACCTCCAGGGACAGTGACTCTGCCACTTCCCTGGGCCAATGAATGCCTTACTACTTTGGCATAGAAGTTG
>JACDJE010002438.1:3644975-3699873 GCA_016647715.1 Pavo muticus
TTTTTTTTTTTTTTTTTTTTTTTTTAGCTCCTATGGCCTAAATCCATCAAAGTTTCTTGTTATTCATTGTGTAGTCTTACTGCTGGATTGAAATAGAATTCTGTATTCAAAATGTTTAAACAGAAAACACTAATTTGGGTGTTGACAGGTGGAGGAAGAGTGTAATTGATCAAAATGGAATACATTCCACTGTCTACAGGTCAGCTTTGTGTCCTCCACAAAATATTTGTGTAGCAGAAGTTGTGAAGTTTTCTTTCTTCAGGACTGAGTAGAATAGAAAAGGATTTTTTTTTCAGTGAAGCAGATAATGAGGCTCTGCATTAGAGCTTGTGTGTTAGGAGCCAGCAATTTGAGAGAAATTACAAGTGCTTAAAGAAAGCAATAAAGTATTTGCTCAAAATTATTTGCATTCCAAGAAACAGTCTTTACCTTTTATTTTTCTTATTTTGCTAAGGTGTCACGAATAATGCATAATAGGAAAGATTGATTCTTCAACAAAGTGTCATAATTTTGTATATGCTATTTCCTAGTCAGTCAGTACTTCCTGTCCTTAAGCATGTGCTTTGTGCTTGCTCTTTGTCCTCCTTGTTCCAGTTTATCTTCCAGGTTTTTTGTTTGTTTGTCTACTTGTTTTTGTTTCCTTTCTTTTGTTTTTGTTTCCTTTCTTTTTCAACCATCTGTTTTCCTTTGCTCCTCCTTGATTTCTTTACTTGCAACTTCCTTCCCATCTCATTCTTCCTTACTTCCTAACACTGAAGGTAAAAGCTTCAGGAGATTTCTCTCTCTGTGGATAGTTTTAGTATAGCACTTAACTGGTACTAAATTCCGTTTCTTTCTTCTGAGTATTTTTTATGACACTGACTTGAGATCATAACTGATGATGAAAAACATGTAATGTTTCCACTTATGGAAGAAAGAAATAGCCTTTAATAACTAGCAGAGTCATTTCATTTATGACGCCTTATTCAATATGATCAGTATTCTTCTTGTGAAAGTCATTAGTGACATCTCCTTTCTCATTTTCTTTGAAATTTAAAGTTAGATTAAATGTATATAATATTAATTTATTGTAAAAATGCATCTGTATGCATCCTTTGAATGCATATATTTAAATTTTGAGACAGAGCTGCAGAAAAAGACAAGTTGTGTTTACTATTTACAGAGTTAATAATATTGTAAACTTATGCGGCGAATACTATTCAAGAGCATGTGCTAGTCATAAGTGCATACTAATGTCTGGCTTTTTACATATTAATTTTTTTTTTGCCTGTAGTTGAATGTGATTCCTTGGAATACCAGAGAAATCTGATAAGAGAAATTACTCTCTTTGATTATTTATGCAAGTGTACAAAGTATTTTTATGATATGCTCAAGTAATACCATTAGATTAAGATCATTACGTCAAAGAAATCATCATGTTGTTAATAAATTGAATGGTGATTTCTGTGATGGGACATAGATGGAGCGTATTTAATGTTTTCAGGAGGAGAGAGAGCAGAGATATCATCTGTTAGCAAAAGATGTTTTAATATTGTCTTAGCCATCATATTGCCATCAATTAAAGTAATTTATCAAGAATCACAATACAATGAGAACTACAATGAGGGATATTCACTTTTCTAATAATTTCTGCCTTGGATGTTTTCAAGACCTACCTTGGCAAAGTCTGGAATTCAGTGATGACCTTACTTTGAACAGGAGTTTGAATTTAGGTCTTATGATGTCCCTTCCAACTTAAACTGTTCTGTGATTCTATAATTCAAAATTATACTCAATTTTGTAAAGAACTAAGGTAATCAATGCGTGTAATAGTTGGATTGGAAGGTAATAATTATTTTATCTTTAAGTTCATTTACAAATAAGCGAATGAATGAAGGCATAAATTTCTGACCAGTTCTCTTTTGGAAAAGATGTACATCTTAGTTATGAAAAGTATTCAGAAAACATTGTTTTATTCTAGTTTTCAAAATTCATTGCATCTGAGTGCTAGCATGATAAATGAGCTGCAGGAAAACAAAACAAAAAAAAAACAAAACAAAAAGAACCCCAGTAGTGCAGAAAATTATTTCCAGGATTATCAATAAACTACTGCTCTGAGTTTTGTTCTTTATACTTCTTGTCATTTGCAGTTTCCTTCTGAGAACAGATTTAATTATTTCACTGCACTTCAGACTTTAGCTGCCATTGAACCCAATGGTTTAAAAGCCAAATTTAAACAGAAATTTATCATAAGAAACAAATAAATAAAGAGCCCAGTCCAGTACACCTAATTAAGCACTGCTTTGTCTGTAAAAAATCTAATATCTTTCTTTAACAGTAATTTCATGTGCTTCAATCCCTGAAATATGGAGAAACCTTCTCTAGAACAGAGAAAATGTTGTTCTTCTACCAGCATCACAAATTTGGTGTGGTAAAGCTTTGGTTCATTCATTCATTCATTAGAATGATGACACAGATTACAGAACATTGCTTTCATAAGTTGTGTGATACAGCCGCTATTTTTTTCCTCAGGAAGTTAGAAGATCCATGGACGGAAATTATTAACTTCTTTCCCTGTGTTCCAGTGTGGCAAGTGACAATACATATGGTTATGATATAACATCTTGCATGGAAAGAAATAGTGTCTGTTACAGGATGAAAGCGTGTGAAGGGGTTTAGACATATGATTAGGATACCAGCTGAGTGGTAACTACTCTGAAAATCTTTTTGTTTTAAGAAAGAACCTGTGTAGCTTTAGAAACTTGGAATCCTCATTGGAAATTTACTGTGCAGCGAGAGGAATGAATAGTGTATCACTGCAAGATTGCGACTAATGAGTACGCAGGGAACACTTAATAGTTTGCATAGAATAAATCCAAGGGGCTACCTAGATTTCTAGGATAAAGAATCTTTAGAAGCATGGAGAGGCCGAAATAAGTGAAATTGCAGTCGCTTTCTTTTCTCAAGAAGTCATGCATGCCAGGAAGAGGCCAGTCTATGCTGCTGTGGATGAAGAAGTGATATGATGTTGCTATAGAGATAGGTTAGCATTGAAAACGAAACTGAGAGTAATTTCTAGAGTATGTCTGACTACTGCAGCCAAGTGTGGAGCAGCAGTACCTTACATGGTATCCTCTGGCACCAGTATCTCAGCAACTACTTAGACAAAATGTGGTAACAATCCTTTTTCAGGAATAGCATTGGAGGGAGAGATGTGTCCCAACACAAGAACAGCAGTAAGAAGGCATATGGGAGTGATTTGTCATCTGTTAATTTATAATCAAGCTAATTTAATTTTACAGCCATTCCACCCTTGTTGTGAATCATGTCTGAAGCACAGGCTGCCCTTTGATGTGGGTTAGGGTTCCTAGTGAAGCTTAACTTAATTTCAATAAGATAACAGCCACTTACCTGGAAGTTGTAAAACATTTCTTACTGTTCCTTTTTCCCTTTGGCATCTGCAACAGAAGTTTCTATTCAGCCAAAACACTGTTTATTAGTTAGTGCTGATGTACTTCAGAACTTTTTTTTTTTAATTGAATGATAAATGATGTTTTTTTATCTCAGTAATTTCAGTGATTTCATTCACCTTATTTTGAACAGTATTTGTAGCTACTAAAAAATTGATCTCTTTAGAATAAAGAAGAAAAAAAAGATTATAATCAGATACATAACAAAGCCAATGAATAAGGGAAAATGATCTTATAATTTGCATTTTTATAGGTCATTATTTAATTTATTTAATATGAAATGTTCATAAATTTGGTGAAACAAATAGCTTCTGGATTTGTGTCTAGGAATGGAATCTGAATACATAAGCATGAATAAGTATTAATTATGATTTAATGAAATGCAAGGAAATGAAAGACAGTTCTGAAAGAGCTTTTTAAGTTACTGTAAAATACTATTTTCTGTGCGAATCTTGAGTATTCAGCATTTTGTTATTCATGCAAACAGAAAGATATAAAACACTTTATTCTTTACTTTTTTATTATTATTTACTAGTTATCCATTGCATTAAACTTATATTTATTAAACAAGACTTTTTCCCCTTCAGTTACATCTGAGTAATCTACTAAAATAAATTGAAATGCTTCTCAGAAAGCATTTAGTGCTGGTTTCTAGCCAAAACCAAACAACCTCTGCACCACAAAGCAGATGTTATGTATTATTGAAAGTATGGAGGCTTTAGCGTTCAAAGAGTGTCTACCAACCTGTTTACATAAGGATGGAAAATCCTTATGCATCACTTCAAAAATACTCGCATGTATTAATTGCTTGAGAGAAGCAGGTCAAATCACAAAATGCTGATGTATTGAGATGTAATGAGGACATTATGCTGCATTTGTTTGGAACATTGGATGGTATTTTTTCTTTTTATTGCTGTATTATCAACAGATTGTGTAAGTTGTGAATGAGTCTTGAGCGAAGCTAGTAGTATGGCCTTTATATTTCTTCCTGTTTAGAATCTTTCTCCTAATTGCCTTTGTTTTATTCTATCAATACACAATTAACGCGTTAGAAAACAATGAATATTTTTTCTCTTATGCAAAAAAACATAAAAAGTTTTAGAAATTCGAATGCCACTTTCCAGGAAAAAAAAAAATAAAAGTAAACTCTTCATGATAATTACACATTAGTAATTTTTTAACTCATGTTGGATTTGTGCTGTATAAAATCAGGGTTGTTAATCAGTTCTTCATTGCCTACGTGAAAAACTGGTATTATTACCTCTGGCCTACGCTTTTATCATCATGTTATTACCAAAGGTTCAAAAGCCACCTCAGGTATTACCTTGTTCCTTCAGAACAGGCTTTAACAGAGGCCTTATCCTTGCTTGTCCAAAATGTTTGGTACCACCTGGCCCAAGTAGTGTATTGCAGCAATCTTTGTGACTGTTTTCCTCCAGATAACTCATATAGACATCTTAGTTTCGTATAGGGCATTGATTTACCAGCATATCTATAAATACAAGGAAAATATATGCTCCCACAGAGATAATACAAGTTCTTTTTGTTGAAAATCTAAAGAGGTTAGAATTTGCCAACTTCTCCAGCAGGAATTAAAATATCTTTCTGTAGCTGCTGCTTGGAACTCATGGCAAGATGCCTAAAAAATTCCTAATCCTGATAAATCTTCCTCTGTAGCAAAATATTTGGATAGATATTTTAATATGAAATATGAAATAATTAATTAGCTGAGGATTTAAGTCCAGTGCGTCTCTTAACTCCTTTACTATTGCAGACTTGTTTTTCTTCACTTATATTTTCTGCATTTAATATTTTGATTAAAAGGTATATTTTCTGAACTCATTAAAATGGATTCTGACTGTTATTAAAATAAATATTCAGCACAATAATTGTACCCTCCTAAGCTAACTCATTTTAGAAATGGCTACTCTTAAGGAATAAAACTATTCAATGAACTCACTGGAAAAGTAATGGAAAGGGAAATTTTAAGATATTATTTATCATTGTTATTTATGTTGTTATATACTATCATTACATATAATGTACTGGCAAAGCACCTACCATGATTAAAAGTTTGCACCCATGTCCCAGCTATTGCCATATGTATCAATATCTTCCATAAAATGTTGCCAGGGACAAAAGCAATTTCTCAGCTCAAAATTGTGTTTGTGTTTGTTTGTTTGTTTCTTTTGCATTATTTTACTTTGTCTCAGTTTAATTCATTAAAGAGGTTTTATTCTTGTATGGATAACTGTGATTTTGAGCTATTAATTCGCTACTGGAACGTTGCACTCTCTGAGCAATAATCTTTCACAGAGAGGTCTTAGCTGAGGGAATCACATCCAATTTCAGTGGCATATGAATGTGCCACTGAATAGGTGATCAGAACTGTGTCTGTCCTTGAACTTGAAGATAAAATGTAGATCTAAGGAAGTTAATTTTGATAATGTTGATTGTCTGATAGCTCTCTTTTGTTTGGAAAAGATGTAGGGTTTTTTGTTGGCGTTGTTTGTTTGCCCCTCCCTTCCCAAGCCATTTTTGAAAAAAAGAATTAATGGAATACTGGCAATTTGGGAAAGTAATTTTAAAGTGAAGTACTGGGCTACATGTGAAGGCTTGAAGTAGATTTAAAAAAAAATACATTCAGTAGTGGTAAGGAAATAGGACAGATATGGAATTACAAATAGATGCACAATAAAACAACTAGTACAACTGTCATGCTTTATCCTGAATACAAGGTTTAGAGTGCCATACCAATTGTATCTTTTTTATGAAATGTATTCCATTTTTAAAAAAAAATAAGTAAACATCAACACATTTGCATGCTTTCTTGCATCCTTTTTATTAAGACTAAAGTTATTATAAGTCGGTTAGAAAAAATATCTTGACAAAAATATCTTGACAAAAATAAGTTAACTTATATCTTTAAATAGGAACTATGTGTATACTACTTTCTGTAACTTTTTTTAAAAATAAGATAATTTATCTTGATGTGACAATATATCCTCAAAATATCTGATTAGAACTGACATTCTTAACGTGTTGACCTTCTCCTGAAAGAGTAGTTTTCAATTCTTTGAAGTAGCTCTCTTGATTGCGCATGGATCTCCTGCCAAGTGCAGTGATCATTTGTCTGTGAAGTGAAGGTTATTAAAAAATGTTTTTTAGCTGTTTTGTAAAAGATGACATAACATATTATGGCAGAAGGAAAATGTGAATTTAGAAATAGCCTACTTACCTTGGATACAAATGCATCCATTTTTTGGAAGCACTCGTTCACTATAGATTCGTGGATGATGTTAAGTTTGGGCTTTAACTGTTATTTTTAATGGAAAATAAAATAAGCTGTTAGTTCAAAAAGTGATAAGTAAATAAAAAATGGACATTACTTGTTAAAACTGATAGACATGCATTGTAATGTGTTTCTCACATAGGAGCCTTCTGAAGGGGTCAATGTGAAAGATAGCATAGTGCTGACAGCTTACGAATATATCCAAGAAGGACATTCCACAATCATTCTGGTCATCCTGTGTCAGTGCTCAGTCATCTAGTCATCTGCACAGTATAAAAGTACTTTCTGGTGTTCAGACATTACTTTCTGTGTTTCATTTTATGCTCATTGCCTCTTATCCTAACACTGGGGAGCACTGGAAAGAGTTTGGCTCCATCTTCTTTGCGCTATCCAGTCAGGTATTTATAGACATTGATGAGAGCCTCCCTCAGCCTTCTCTTCTCCGGGATGAGAAATTCCAGCCCTCTCAGCTTTTCCTTATAGGAGAGATGCTCCAGAACCTTCGTCACCATCATGACCCTTCACTGGGCTCTCCAGTACATCCATATTTCTGATACTGAGGGCCCCAGAACTGGGCACAGTATTCTAAAGGCAGTCTCACCATCGCTGAGTAAAAAGATTATTATTTAAACATCACGCTGTGGAGTAAGACATTATACTTACACAAGTCTTGAGTTGGGCATGAGCTTCATATATTTCTCTTAGAAAAATGTTCTTATTTTGAAAAGGCGCATCTGCTCTCTTGAAAAACTCAGCAATTTCATGCACTATATGAACAATGGCTGCGTGATCATATTTAACCTACAAAGACAAAAAAAAAAAAAAAAAAAGGAAAAAAAAAAAAAAACAGACTAACTTATTCCAAGGGGTATTCCAAATACCCTTTATATTTTCAGGAATAGTTTATGAAAGCAAATGAGAATTCATTGTAAAGGTAATGATAGGACTGCAGAGTTTGAAATTGAAAAGGTTATCATTTAGCCTACTTTATGTGATCTCTGCAGTCTCGAGCAAAGGGAACATCGCAAAAGGAGACAAAATGGGCAAGGAAATGTTTCTTTATAATATTTCTGATTTCCAAAAATGTGTTGTGAGATCATTTGTGCCAAAGAAAAGTTTCTTTGTGATGGTGAAAGTACTTTCTTTTGAGTAGGACTGTTTTCTTGCAAAGTAAACTGGGGCATTATGTTTTCAGCTGATGCCAGATAGCAGGGAGCCCTGGTGGATTCCAGAGTATGTGACTATGTATATTTCATTAGCCTGTAAACTCTCAGTGAGAAGAATTTTGAGTGAAAATTCAAGAATCTGATTTACCATTTAAACCTAGAAAATTGTTATGCCATAACTCTAATGTGAAGTGTGTCAAGGTACATTTCTATGTGAAGTAGAGATGTAACAATGAAATACAACCAAGTACATTTATTTTACTACTTACTGCTTTTAACATTTTCTCAGGGAAGCACAATTCTTCGTTGCTCACTTCGTCACACTCCAAAGAATAGCCTCTATTGTTCTTAAAGAAAACATTAGTGTCATAATTTTAACTATATGTAAAATTTTTATTACAGAAAAAAAATCATAGAAGGCTTCATTAAATAATTAATTGATCTCTTATCAGTGAAAGACTACATTCATAGAGGACATTATGTATCTCATGATGTGTGAAGGAGATTCATTTGGCTTATACATTCCCAAAATGGAATAAATATCTGCTTATATAGCAGGACTCTTCACCTACTTCAAGTTTTTTCAAACATTATATTTGTATGAGGAGATGTTCAGGAAAAGGCAGGCCACAAAAATACCACAGATGCCACCAGAAAGCATTTGTTTCAATAAGTTTTCTTCATGACTGTGGAAGGTCTTTTCTATGGGTGGGATTATTTCCTGTGAAATTATGGTGTTACGGCTTCAACTGATGCAAGTTAGCAGAAATCCCTGGAGACTACTCTAAAACAAGTGACTTCTGTTACTCCTCTGTGGAGCATGTGGAGCTTCTCATGGAAGACACAAAATTGCCAGATATTGAGATGAATTTGAATAAAAAAAAATAAATAAATAAAAATAAGATTTTGGATTTCATAGAAAAAGGACATTTTGTTACATAACTTTTTTGTAATGTAAAAAAAAATTGCAATCACACAATTATTACGCATTTAATAAATAACTTAAAATATCTTACACCAAAACTGAAGAAAGGAAAGATTGAAGACTACATCTATAGACCATGATGGTATTTTACACATTACTTACAAGTTTCTCGATCTCATTTAAAAGTTCACTCCACTGCACACTTTCAAAGCATTTGTGGATGTTGCTTTGTCGATTACCATGGGATGCAGCAATAAAGCAGACAGTTAAGACGAAGAAGCTTCTGGGGCAATACATTGTCTAGCTCTGAAATAGTGAAGAATTGAACAATAGGCTAACATAATCAGGATGATTTTACAATTTTATAAAGTCGTGCAAGAGTAGTTGGTATCATTTACCCCTGATTGTTCACTTTTAGTCTGTAGTATTTCTAATAAAGATAAAAATCGTAACTATACCTAAACATGGACTAAACTCTAATCAGTCCAATTATATCCACTTTAACCTGATAAGAATTTCACTCAGCATTTTAGCAATCATAATGTTTCCAGAGGGTAGAAGATAACATTGACAATGATTATCCTGTGGTAGGCCTAATGAGCTAAATTTTTATGGTATAATATTTTGAAGCTAAGTATGTTATTCAATGTATAATCAGAAAAAAATAATAATATAAGAGAGCTTTTAGTGTACTATCCATACAATATATGAATGGTTGGATGTGTTTTATTTTGTTTTTGTTAATTGTATTCCAATGTTAGAAGACATATTTTCCCACTGCTTCTTTATAGATAAAAAAGAGTAGTATATAGAAAAATGGCATTGTTTACTATAGTAAATTTGACATAATGTAAACTACTGCCAGGTCTACTAAATAATGATTTAAAAAGAAAAGATTTTTTTTTAGAGAACTTTGCTGTATAGTAAATGCCTGTAACCTGTAACATGGTTTAAAGCAATTGCTTCTAACTATAAGATATCACGTCTTTAAATAAGATGCAATACTAATTTGACACTACAATTGTAAAGGAAAAATGAAATGAGTAAAACAAAATTCAGCAATAAAATTTAAGGGACCTACCTTGTGGATAATATCCAGCTCCTGACTGTGCAACTTCTGGAGAGCTCCTGGGGTACCATTCCGTCAGCTATCCCAGCCCCTTTTAAATACTTTTGCCCCACTTTAGAAATATGTGACTGCCTCCTTTTAGCAGATGATGCAGAGTGAAACTTCCTTCTTTCAGTATTCCTTTTCTTCAGGTGCACAGATTTCCAGGCAAGAAGGTAGTTATATGAAGGTGGCATGGAGGCCACATTTTAAAGTTTTTATTTAATCTGATAGAGAGTAGGTAGCTGAAGAACAAAACAGTAATGTTCGTTTTACAAGATTTTACGCCAGCTTAATAAGAAACAGTTAGCAGTTTGTAAATAGTCACATACAGTTAATAAAATATAAAACTTCCTATTCTTCAATATGAATAAATAATATTTTCTGTATTTACATTGTGAATATATATAACATTCCATATGATTCTATTTTGTGCTTGTGTAAGTAATATCAAACACAGTAAAAACTTCTATGTGAACATCCATTTTACGGTTCTGTAACATATAAATAAATATATAAATACAAGATGCAAACGTGCACACGTATGTACATGTCACACACATATACATGCATATCTACAGATACATCTATATCGACAAAATCTCTAGATTACACCAAGTACTGTGAAGTAATCTTGCAGAAGTCTTTAATTGTCTGTAGGTTGGAGTATTTAAAGGTACTGAAGAGAACTGATGTCCCAGAGATAATCTCCAACAAATTAAAAAATGTTTTAATAATAACAGTAATGATATTTTTTCATCACATTTTCTCTCTAAGGCTTTATCCTAAGGATTTATCCTTTCAAAATTCAAAGCAACTGTAGCATCTAAATGTATTGTTCTTATTATTTCATACCCCTCTGAGCTTTTTATCTTACTGCCTGAAAACTGAAGTTTTGCTGTTATTAAGTTTGCCCAAATGTTAAGCATTGTTACTTGCAAATTAAACGTCCTGCCACCAAGTTTTTAAAGTTTTAGACAGATTCATAATGATATCTAACATCTGGCTTACTAGAAAGCTCATTAAAACAGTATTTCTATCTTTCATTTTGTAATTTGTCCCTTTACAGGATGAGTCCTCATCTTTGCTAATTTTCCTTTACAAATGGTAGTGAATGTCTGTTCTACACTTAGTATTGACAACTCTCAGGAATTGTCATAGGACATCTAACATCTGGGCTTAAGAATGATTTTTTCTCTTTTCTGTGGAAAGGTAAAGTACTGGATAGGTACGTAGAGCTGACATCCAAACAGTGGATGATAGCATTCTGAGGTGGTTTGTGGTGCATTTCAGCAGTGATTACAGCTATATGTGAGAGGCAAGATGTTCTAGATGGCCGTGCACAGCCATCACACCATGAAATGAAGAGCGTCTTGATCCACTCATCCATGCACATGGGCTAACAGTGGCGACTATGTTGAAAAATAACTTTTTTTAGCGGAGAATTTTTTCTGTCACACAGTGTTATTAAGCTCTTTGTACCTGTTATAGTTTCCATGGAAATAAATAGGAGGCAGTACTTTCGGAGGAACCTACATATATTACTCTCTATATACTGAAGCATGCTGGTTAAGTTTCAGGTTCTAACATACACATAATGTCAAAACAAACATCTTTAAACAGTAGCACCCTGAACTTTATATGTGATATTTGACTCAGGTTAGCTTTTTAATCGACATCAGTAAAAATTGGAAAATACAATTTATATGGTACATCTTCCATGGATATTCCACGGGAAAAAAATCTGAAAAGTGTTTTGGCAGAGGAGAAGAACTGCATGCAAATTGCCAGCGCTCCTTATCTTTGTCTTCCTTTTCTTCCTTTACCAATAGAAGATGCAAAATGGTTGCTGTGTACTATCTGGTGACTAAAGCATAATTATTCTTCCTAAAAAATTAGTGTACCTATAATAAAAGATGTCTGACAGATGTCTGTGTTTGAAAATTTACTTTATTCTTCCCCCCCGCTTAGCTTTCTACATTAGGTTTCATACTTCAGGGTAATTTTGTCATTTCCTTTTTGCACTGGAACTCCATGACTGCCTAGGACAAGGCATCTGAAATTCTTTAGCTTTCTTCCTTTAATGCTTTCTCCCTCTATTGTGGTTTTCCTTTTTAAAAATAGCAGTGATGTGGTAAAACTTCCATTCTGTTGTGTTTCTAATTAAAACATTTCAAACAAAAAAGGCCAGAAAAAGAATTAATTAAAGATAAAAAAAGTTACAGAAGCTTTACTGAGAATAAGAACTACTGTTTTTGTTGTGTTTTGGCCCTTTTGTGCTGATTTGCCAGAGCTAATTTTCTCAAATGAGGTAATTAAATACTGCCACTACTACTATGCAAATATAAAAAATTGTGCTAGAAGATCACATTCTGTTAGGGTCTGAAGTGTGCAGGATAGGTATTTCCTGCCCAGCCCTTCACTCTTTTTCATTTTTCTTTGATGTGGGTGTGAACTCTTTAAATTTATTAGTAGTATTTTTTTCTTTTGAAACAGCATACCTTACTGTATCAAGTCCATCCACTGAAAGTGAAAGCCACACCCAAAAGAAAGTGATTTCTCGCTGATCAGGAAAAGTAATCTGAAAAGACTTATTGAGGTTATAAGGTTAAATGTCTAACCGTACTTCTTAGAATTTCAAACGGCATCCTGTAGATGAAATGATAGCAACACAGCTGTCAAAAATTTTACTTTCACTTGTTTGAGAAGGTGGATATTGTGGAAATTATGAAACCTTGCTTTTACTATCTACTTTAAATCTTTATCCCGATACAAATTTAGCTTATAATTATCTTTAAGGCACTAAAATGGAACTTATGTTAAAGAGTGGCCATGGAAAATCAGTATTGTATTGACTTGGAGGAATTTAAGGTTTTATATTTGCTGAGAGTTGTTATAAATTAAAGCAGAAATACCTAAGCTAGAGCTTAGCCAGTAACACGGGAGACTCAGAAATATGAAATGGGTAGACTCTTTCCTATCACAATTAACTATATGTAGCATTCTAAGTTGAGACAGCTGCAGAAGGATGTATAAACCATGTACTCATTTATATAGTATATATTGTACTTTTGGTTCTACTAGATGTTCTGCAAATTTGTCATAGTTTATGATAGATAAAGGTAAAATATCTATCAGGAAGTGTAAAAAATATTAACATTTTGTGACAGCTTTATGTATCTATTTATTGGGAAATATATTCAAATTGCTTAAAAACATGTATTATGTCATCTCAATTTAACTTAAATGAAGTTTTATAACAGGATGTAATATTTCTGTGAATATTAGAATGTTAGATATATAATACTGAGGGTGAGTGGTGAAGACTAATGATGACAATAACTCACGATAAAGAAAATATTTTAACATTATATTATATTAGACCCAGTATCAGTATTGTCCTGATCCAGCATGCTACATTTTAGTGTAAAAGAAAGAGGAAATTTAATGGTGATAAAGTATAATTTGTACTAGCACACAAACTTGAGAGAAGGAAAACGTATATCAGAGTTTGAGGCTGGATTTGGTGATTTTAGGAATTTTTTATAGTTTTTTGTAAAGTGTGATTTAAAAAAAGCATTCTTTAGTATTTATTAACTAAACTAAATTGAATTGTGGTCTTAAATCCAGAAAATGTCAGTAAAATAAAAGCTGCCTCTTTTTCATGTGTTCTCACAACCATATCTCCCTCAGTTAAAATAACTGTATAAACTACTGGAATAGTTGAATATTCTCAGTTGAGCCTGAGAATGATTCCTCCTTATCACTTTTGGTATCATTTCCTTCCATATCTTTTAATTCGCATTACTTTCTATTCCTGAAGGTTATGCATCTGTATTAGAATTCCCACTCATTTCTTTCTCCACAAAATAATTCTTGCAAAGATCCTGCTCTAGGTCACAGACATTCCTGAGTTAATGTGTGAAAGCACTTTGTGGTTTATGATCTGTTTAACAATATTGTAATGTGAAACATTTAGTCATGATTATTTTGGCATCCAGGCTGAGACATTTTCAAAAGACTTCCTGCAAGTGCTGGTCACCCAATCTCTGGTGAGAATCTGTTGAGGTATGGGCTGGATGAGCAAAAGTAGAGTTGGACTGAAAACTGAATGGTTGGGCCTTGAGAATGGTGATCAGCATCACAACAATTAACTGGAAGCCAATAAGTGGTGGTGTACCCAAAGGATCAGTTATGGGTCTACTATGGTTTAACATCTTCACTAATCTTCTGAATGATGGGGCAGAGTGTACCCTCAGCAAATTTACAAATGACACAAAACCGGGAGAAGAGGTTGATATGTCAAAGGTTCTGCCAACCAGAAGGACCTGGGCAGGCTGAAGAAATGGGTTGACAAGAACCTCATACAGTTCAACAAGGAAAAGTGCAAAGTCCTTCACCTGGATAAGACCAACTCCAGGCACTAAGAACATGCTAGGAGCCACCCAGCCACAGAGCAACCTGGCAGAAAAGGATCTGGGAATCCTGGTGGACATCAAGTTGAACATGAGCTGGCAATGTGCCCTTATCACTAAGAGGGCTCATAGTATTCTGGGCTACACAAGGCAAAATATTGCCAGCAGATCAAGGGAGGTAATCTCTCCTCTGCTTAGGACTGATGAGTCCACACCTGGAGTACTGTGTCCGGTTCTGGACATACTGGCAAGCCCAGTGAAAGACCACAGAATTGCCCATCTCTTCTATAAGGAGAGGCTGAGAGATCTGGGTATATTCGGCCTGGAGAAGAGTAGGTTCAGGGGAGATCTATCAATGTCTGTAAGTACCTTAAGGGAGTGTGCAAAGAGGATGAAGCCAGGCTCTCCTCAGTGATGCTCAGTGCCAGGACAAGAAGCAAAGAGCACACATTAGAATGTAAGAGGTTCTGTCAAGAAGCATTCTGTGCTTGTCCAGAAATGCTGTGGAGTCTCCTCCTCGGAAATATTAAAAACCTAAGACATTGTCCTGAGCAACCTGTTCTAGGTGTCTGCTTGATCAAGGTGTTGTATAGGAAGACCTCCAGAGGTCCCTTCCAAACTAAACTTTTCTACGATTCTTTATTTGAATGCAAATTATTCAGAAAGTTATTGGGAAAGAACAATTATTTTGCTTCTTGTAGGAAAACTAATATCAGTGCTTTCCTCTGCTTAGCAAAGTGGAACCTCATAATCCAGACAGTGGAAGCCTAATTTGTCATAAAATATTTTAGGTTTATGGCACTTGTGCAGGTATGCTTAAATTACGGAGTGATGCATGCAGGGCAAGTAGCAAGTATATTAATATGGTATTTAAAACAGATTTTTCAAAATGTGGTAAGTGAACCAAGTTATTGTGGGAAGTGTTAATATGAGGTTTTGGAGTACCTGCACCCATTGATTTTATAATAAGACTGAAAACATTAATGAGATTTTCATAGGTGTTAATGCTTTTAATCATTTGCAGATGGCAAAATTATAGAGGATAATTTTTAAATTGCCACATGTATTAAACACTCTGCAATTTCTGTTTCCATGCAGCCACTGTACTTTAGGAAATCTTAGCTGAGATGCAAAATGAATGGGAAACTGAGGTAGCAAATGTAATGAGAATAAAGCCAGTCTATTTTTTTCAGTTCCCAGAAACAGACATTTGAAAGATACGTATAGTCTACTCAATACTGATGATTGTCACTACTGATCTCTTTTGACTTGCAGTAACAATCTTTTTTCTTTTTCTTTTTTTTTGTACAGAGTTCTTATGACAAAATTCACCATCATCAAAAAGGCAGAGTATAAAGCCGTTGGAAATATGCACCTGACTTTACACACAACCTAGAAACTTAATAGTATGAAACTTTCATTTCTGAATAGAAAGCATCATAAAACAAATTAACTGTCAATGAGTTTAAACTTGTAGCACAAAGTTGCTGAAGTCCTTGAAATAATACTTTTATTATTTTATTTATTATCAGGTATTTTTAAACCTCTGTTATTTTCTACAATATTAATAGTTTAATACAAATGCAATTTTCCCCAAATTCCAGAGTCTTTAAAATCATCATGAAGTAGCAGATTTATTTGTCTCTTAACATGAGAAACAATGAGACATTCTTGTTTATTTTGATTCCTGTTATATTCAGAATTCAGGAAGATATTTTAAATGGTAAAAAGATAATTGCAAGATATTCTAATGTAGTGTATATAGGTGTATGAATATATAAATATATGCATTTATATGTATAAATATTAGTTGCACTGAAAAGCCTGTAAGTGTAGTTTAAATAGATTATGCTTTATAAAAACATCATAATTCTAAGTAGAAAACTTGATGCTTGTGTAATAAATATTTAGACAGCTTTACTGTGGGCTTTGAGAGCCACAGCACTCCAATGACATTGATAGTTGAATGCAATCTCTCTAAATATATATTTAAAATATTTTACATAGCACAGCTTCTAATTTTTTATGCTTTAGGTTATTTCAGCTGGCTAAACAAGCTCTTTTCACTGTGCAAAATCATAATGTTCTGTTCCTAACTTTCGTTTTTCGTACTCAGAGTAGCTCTGAGTAGTTTCACTTTGCACACTACAGTGAGCTAGGAGATACTCTCCACCCTTCCTATAAGTAAGTTAGACACCTCACTTTACAATAACTGGCAATGGCTTTTTAGTGACCAGCTCAGTTTTTGTTTTGTTTCTTAGTTTCATTTCAGGAAATAGACAATTATTTGTACATTTCATTGCTGCCAGTTTCAGACTGGATTTTTTTTTTTTTAACGATTTGTTAAATTCCATTTGTTTCCAGGCAACTATGAGAACTAAGGATTCTCACAGCTACCCCACACTTCATGCCTCTACATTGAGATGCAATCTGACACCCTCTCTTTTCCTTCCTTTCTCAGTACGCCGGGGCCATTTCCTTGCTATGCTGAGTTCAAAAGGAAGGACTGAGCTTTGTGTCCTGGCAGGAAGCCTTTTTACCCTTAAACCAGCTGCCTGATTTTGTCTGTGAGTATCTTTAGAATAATCCGGCAGAAGTTACAGATTTAGAAGTGTTGCAATGTGTGGCATTACAAATTAATCTCAGAATTTCTACTAAATTCATCTAAATTCTGGTTTCAAAGTTGCATTTCAGAAGGCTGCTTTTCATGATATGTTTGTCGCTGGTTGATATTGGGGTATACAATTGAAAATTACAATTGATGGCTGTCGTTCATATTCTTGTTATATAACTGAGTTGAAAACATAAGTCACTTAGGTTTTACTTTACTAAAGCCCAGTACTTTTTTTTCTTTTGTTAGGATAACAAATCCAGTTTTCACAGTTGCTAGTTGAACATTTTGTGCTTCAGTCTCCTGATCATATTTATGACTCTTTTGCTGAATTTGCTCCAGTATGACAATGTCTTTTTTTGTGCTGGAAAGTTCGAAAGTGGACTCAGTATTCTAGATGAGTTCTCACAAGTGCTGTATAAAAGAGAATAACAGTTTCCTGGACCTGCTTGCTGACCACAGATAATAGAGAGAGGCCAGTAAATCTTCTTCACTGCAGAGGCTCAATGTTGACTCACTTCCATGTTAACCAGGACCACAGGCCTTTTGGAAAAGCTGCCATTTAGCTGGTAACACCAGCCTGTGCAGCTGAGTGATGTTATTCCATCTAAACTACAGTTTCTATTTGCTTTTTTGAAGCTTGTGAGATCTGTCCATATCTCTAGTCTGTTAAAAATCTTCCAACTGGGGATCCACCCTCCAGTGTACTTGCCCCAGACCGCAATTTAATATTCTCTATGTACCTGTTGAGACTATATTACTTTTCATAGTTCAGGCCATTTAAAAAGTCATTAAGCAGACTGACCTCAGCATTGACTCCTGAGGAATGCTGTTTGGAACTCACTTTCAGGTGGCCTTCATGCTGTTGATTGCAACACTTTGAGCCATCCTAGCCCATTTTCTACTCATGTTATATCCAACATATCCAGACTGTATTTCTCCAATGTGACTATATATATGTTGGGAGAAAGAAAAGATAAAGAGAAAAAAAAAAAAAAGAAAGAAACCATTTTAAACATGACAGGATTTCTATGTTAAGAGCATCTTGGTCGTGAATTTGGATGTGTGATTTTCTCACTTAATTAAGAGCTTAGCCTGTTAAGCTGAAGATGATGTATTGCTTTCAACTTTGTAACTCTTTAGTAAGCAGTAATTTCTACATATAATTGGCCCAAACAAGAGCCCCAAATAATTTGGTGCCTAGCTACAACAACCAGTATTGTAAAAATCTCATGGCTACCATTGGCCGCTACATTTTTTCATGTACAGTTTCTTGTTAGAATAGGTTGAATGAATTACAAAAGTAGTTCTTAGTCAAAGGCTTTGACCTCTGCAAGCTCAACCGTGTAATCAGACAGAGCTGGATAGGAGGTCAAACATATTACTTAGAATGTAACTGGACAAATTCTGAAACTAGCACATGGTCATTGTGATTTTTGCCATTTGAGTGTTCTAAATAAATGAGAATACAACTGCAAAGACTCAATAAAACATTCCTGATGATTCATCTTTAGACTTGCCTCATCTTGCGTCTCCCAGTGTTTACTGAGTGATTTATCCTTTTGTATAGCAATAGTTTTCCCTTCTTTGAATACAATTACAGGTGGAATATGCATTCCAGGTGAACAAATAGTAGTTTCAGTCAGGAAATCATTTTCTTTTATACCTGTATGAAATAAATTAGGACTTGAATCTTACCATGCAGGAGTATTTTTTATCATATTTAAATTATTAAAAATATAATAATATCCTATGTTTTTTTTGGTAAAGGTCTTCAGATTAACTGGGACTTGAAGACTGAATTTACAAGAAAAAGATCTATTATTTATATGGCCTATTCCATACTTCAAGTTAACAACATTTCCACAGAACTTGTACTCGTGTGTATCTTAGGCTGTGTTTAGACACCTCAGAGTAATTACTTGCTATTACCTCTTAATGCATGCCATGTTGGAACAAGAAATTAATCTGTACTGGGGTTAAGCAACACCATTTCCCTTTCTGTTTTTAAACTCTTCTTTCCATTAGAAGAAGTTGCATTCACAGAAGCCAAAACTTAAAGGCCATCTTTGGATTCAGCATACTTGAAAACTTGATTTGGTTTACCCCATTGTAATTAAAAGCCCCACGAGACTGATGGTTTTTTGGGGCAGAACATGTCTCCTGCTGTTGCATGCTATTTTAAACCCTAGAAGAGTAAGATATATATATTTTTTTCCTCTGTTTAGGAAGACATGGCAATGCTTCCTTGACAGCTGTAAAATCTCATCTCTAACCACTAATTTACAAGAATTATCAGGTATGTTTCTCCTTGAAGTAGTACTTAAAACTTATATTTCCCTATCTGTCCAAGTGGGTCTAATAGGGAATAAATATTTTTTAATGAGTTGGAGTGGAGTGTGATATGAAACAATTTTCTTGAATACTGTAAAACTTGTATTATTATGTATGTGGGAAAAGAAATTACTCTTAGTAAGTCTCATTAGGTACACTGATAATAGTCCAGATAAGAACTGAGTAGCAAATGTCCAGAACTGTCTCTATGCTATGTTCCTTGTGACATCTTGTGGAATGCTCCTGGAAATAAGATTTCTTATTCTTTAAACTAGTCCTCTATCATCCTAGATACAGTATTTATGACGTAAGACTTCTCTCAGCTCTTTTTTTCCTCAAGGAGTCAAACTTAAATATAAATATTTTCTCTAGCTGCTAGAAACTGATAAGGAAAAATGTAAAAGAAGATGTTTTCTTCACAAATGAGAATCAGGTAAAATGCTTTCAGAAACAACAGGCTATTCTTGAATGTTATTTACTCATGAACTTTACATCTGATGGCAAAATACAGCTATTCCCTGCGTGCACTATAATTTCTAGAAACAAACATATATTAATAGCAAGTTAATATGAAGTTAACAACTCCTAAAAAAAGACATCAAAGCCCTACTGAATTATGGTGTTATTTCCAGTTCTTAAGTGAGGACTTCTCTGTTGCATCTAGCAAGCTTTCTGCTCATCTCTTCTTTTGACGTTTTTTCTCTTTCGTAAGCTGTTCAAGGTGAAATGAATAAAACATTCAGCATCAAACAGGAAATGAGAGCTTAGAAGGTATTTCATCATGCTTGTTGCAATATGTAGAAAACCACAAATTGTTTCTGAAGGAGAACAGATTGTCCCTGAAATGACAGCATAAAATGAGGGAAATGAAACTTAAACTGCTGTAAATAGATGGAATGAGCCATATGTTGAAAGGGAAAACCTCAGTCTAGTCTGTTGAAACATGCAGGTGAAATGTGGCATTCTTTTTACAGTGCTAATTCACTGAGAGTACATGACCTACACCAGATCAGTATTTTCTTGTGGAGAAGCACTTCAGGAACTGTCTGGAAGAACTCAGATATATGCAGAACAGTTTAAAGAATTCTGCTTGCTACTTTGCTTCAAATATATACTTCTACATTTTTACATTGATGTATTCTTGCAGGTACTTGTCAGTGATAGTAATGAATCCTTGCTACAGAGAGTCACTCACTTCTACACTATGCTTGGGTTACTCTTAGATATTTCGTAGAGTGTGCTATAACAGTTGGCAGATCTCAGCTTTTCTGGATTTGTTACTAGTGTATTCCTGTCATAGAAACTACAAGATTACTCCTTCTTCAGTGCTCTTAAGTTAGTAGTGTGGTTAATTCAATAATCTAAATTTCTTCTGAAATAAATAAACCTATTTACTAGACTATTTTTGTTTGTCCTTTGTATGTTGTCTTCTTGCCTTCAATCATGACAATTCCCAGAAGACTTTATTTGGTAGCTTTATGGACAGTAGAATCATAGAATGGTTCGCGTTGAAAGGGTCCTTAAGAACAATCTAGTTCCAAACCCCTGCTGTAGGCAGGTACACCTCTCACTAGGTCAAGTTGCCCAGAGCCCCATCGTGCCTGGCCTTGAGCACTTCCAGAGATAGGACTTTCACAACTTCCCTGAGCAACATGTTGCAGTGCCTTACCACAGCCTGAGTAAAGCATTTCCTCCTAAAATCCAACCTAAACCTCACCTTTTTCAGTCTAAAACCGTTCCCACATTTCCTATCATTATCTGCCTATGTAAAAAGTCAGACTCCCTCCTGCTTATAAGCCCTCTTTAGATACTGGAGCGCCTCAATGATGTCCTCTTAGCACCTTCTCTTCTGCAGGGTAAACAAGCCCAGATCCCTAAACATTTCTTCAGAGGAGAGGTGCTGATCTGATCACAGTCACGGCCATCCTCTGGACAGATTCCAACAGCTCTATGTCTTTCTAGTGCTGGGGGCCCCACACCTGGATGCAGTACTGTGGATAGGGTCTTACAAAAGCAGAGCAGAGGGGAAATATGGCCTTCCTCGCCCTGCTGGGCACTTCTCTTCTGATGCAGCCCAGAATACAGTTGGCCTTCTGGCCTGCAAGTAATCACTGCTGGCTCATTTTCAGTTTTTCATCCTCCAGTACCCCCATGTTCTTTTCCTCAGGGCTACTCTCAGTCCGTGCCTTGAAAGTATTCAAGTTTGGGATTGCGCTGACCCAGGTGCAGGACCTTGCACTGTATCTCTTTATCTGCATGTAGCTCTAATCCTGGAAAATCTATTTAATAATTCTGTTTGTTTAAATTGTTTTGCCACAAACAGATGTCTTTACTTATGTTACCTTTGTTTGTTTTATTTTATTTATATACATACCTATATAGATTTTTTAAGATTGTGCAGTTCTACTACACTTCTGTGTTCCAGTTAGGACTTCTTTTTAACGATTTCTTAATCTTCTAAGTTTCTTACATTTCATCATCAGGACTGTTTGGTCTAGTGTTATAATGGTTAGTTCAGCCTAACAATGTTGAAATTCCTTTTGGAGTTTAGATTTTGGGTTGTTTGATAGGAGACTTTGCAAATGAGCCTGATTTCCTGTGTAGGCTTTTATAGCACTTGGCTGAATACTCAGTCTCTAACTGGAGTATCTTAAGTGCTCAGCTAACACCAATTCCTTTAACATGGTGGTTTAGAACCATTGCACCTTATATAAATGTTCCTAAAGTAGAAATCTAGATGTCTTTTTTGTAACTCTAACGCACGTGAATTTTTATGATACATTTGCCTCAAAAAAGGCTGCATTAGTTTGCTCTTTCATTTCAGTGCACGTTACAACAATGCAAGTATGACTATTATCAAACTAGGAAAAATGTTAATTATTTTGATGTTTAAGAAATAGTTTGAACTAAGAAGAGTGAACTTTCGTATGCATTTTATTTCAGGACTGAAATAACATAACATTCCAGCAGAGGGAACTCTCATACTTTATAATGCACTGTTAAGGCTTGCTTGAGTATCTTGTTCCTGGATTAATATTTTATTCTCACAGAAATGTTTAGCTTTCTAGTCTGTGTAAAAAACAGAGTGTAGAATGGTGGACTTCAAGATAGCATGTGACATAAAAAAACCCAAACCAACAACAAATAGATAGAAGGGTTTTGTACTAGGGGTACACAATCTATAGCATTAAATATTCCCCAAAAAGCTGTCAGTTCTACAAATAAAATATTAAACATGCATCTTTACCTATCCATGAGTAGAAGAACTTTTCTTAATTCTTTATGTTTTCTTCTTTGAAATCCAGAGCCTACATTTTAAATGTTAACTCTAAAGAAAGGAAGACCCTAAGAATTTATATTCTTTATAGCTTTTTCTTCTACCTATGAGAGATTCAACATTTGGTTTCAATACTGCAGGTGAATCAAGTTGTCTAGGTAACAACCCATTCTCATTGCTTTACTGAGCATATATTATTTTCTCATACTGATCCAATGCATTTTAATCAAATCAAAGTAGAGCCTAATGATATTGCCATAAACCTGAAATGCATTATATCTTTCTATTGATTTATGCATAATTTTGGAAGCTGTCTATAAGCTAGTTTGTATAGTGTGTATTTCAATTGTACTGATTCTTATGTTCAATGCAGGCAAAGACTGAAGCAAGGCTTACAGAATGTTCAGATGCTTCACAGCAGTTTTTTATTCTGTTTGACCTGTACAGTTAACTCTTAAATATACTGTATCCATCCCTGTAAACTCTTCCATTTATGCAGTCAGTGGCTCACCCCTTGGGTCCTTCCAGATTCTGAAGTTATAACTTCCTATACAGTCCAGCCTGAAGGTTACTAACAGGGCATGCGCACACATGTACACCCACAGAGTAGAGAGCATCCTTGCACAGATAATATGTAGAAATAGAACTTAATACAGAGCTCAGGTGCAGGGCTTGCCTGCAACTTGCCCCTTTGACTATCCCTCCTCTTCATACCTGCTCCTCCCCCACCCACCTTGCTCTCTGCCGCTGCCTCTGGCTTTTCCCCTAGACATCTTGTAATGGGTTTTGCAGTTCTGTGCAAAACCTTCAGAACACCCCATAATAAAACTTATGCAATCCCATGGTCCTCCACAACTGCCCCATAACAAATTTTGTCTTTCTTATGAGACCCCTGGTAGTGTTTGTTTGACAGATAACTTGTTCTGTTCCTTGCCTTTGTCTCTTACACGGGATACAGATTAACTAAATATATTTCTGAATCCACCTATCCTTACATTTCAGCAATATCTGCAGTGCAGAAGAAACTTCCTGATGAAATTCTTTCTCTGTATCATCTTCACAGAGAGAATATTCACAGACTCAAAAAAAAAAAATAAATAAATAAAATCATTATTCTACACTCATTGAGTACTACTAAATGAAATGGAGAAATTATACATACAGGAGTAACTTCTTAATTTAGGCATTTACAAAAGCATTTAGCTGCTGTTTTTCATTCAGTGAGTTGGATTCCATATCTGTCACTGAGGTTTTCCATATTCTTTAGCACAGAATAAAAAACTTCTAGCCTCAGTCCGAGATACAACAAAGGAAAAAAGTATGAACTAGCAAATAAATATTACTGCATCATGTGTAGAATTATCTCAGAAAATAGAGCTGAAAGAGGATTGAAGATACCATCTGTTCCATCCCATTGCCCCAAGTCAAGCTTGACTCCATTTGAACTATTCATTTGTTAACTCTGGTTAACTTCTAATAAGAAAGCTCCAATTATGAAGCTTTTCTACAACTGCCGTATCTAATCTATTCCAATCTTAACTGCTTTCATTAGACAATTTCTCTTAAATTCTTAAGTAAATATCCCTTAATGCATATTAAATAAGTTAAAACAACCCACCAGCCTCTTTTTCTAGTGCTGAATTAGTGCTTCTATTTAGATTGTTGATACCAAAGTACCCACACTGATGCTGTGAAAGGGAGGCTTAGCTCTTGTAATCTTTGACAAAAGACGTAAGTAGCAGAGAGTTGTATTGGGAGTTAAAAAAAAAAAAAATACATTGGAGAGAGTGGATTCCATTCCGTTAATGCAATTATGCTTCATTTCTAAGCCTGGCTTCTAAAGAGTTTATGTGTAATCGTTTCATTTGTCTGTCAGTCTGTTAAATTAGAAAACTTGTGACATGCAATAAAGAAACACGCTGTATATATAAAGTCAAGAATTTGTTATTGGCATAAGTGAAATCTCATAAGAAAAATCAAAAGTAAAAAAAAAAATCAAGCTAAGAAATGCAGAAAATTGAAAGAAAAAGGTATTACTCCAAATAGTAAAATAAAAGTGAAAATAAAGGTTTCAGTAGTAATTATATGCTTGAAATCATTATACACACCTGTCCATTGCCCATCTGGGTCTTGGTCCTTTCTCAGAAGGAAGTCAGGCGGAAGGGGTTGCAGAAAGTTTCTGTGTCCCGCAGTTCTGTTGCTGTCTGGAGTGATACTGGTGGTGTTTTTTTTCTTCCTTTTTCCCAAGTAGTATGAGGTTCATCGTTTCTTCTTCACTATGGGTTCACTTGAGGTTGTTCAGTTTTTCTGACAGTTTTGCACTGTTTTCTTTGTCAACTGTTCTGCAACATAGTTAATATTGCAACCAAATTTTGCATGTAAGGTATGTAAGGAGCCCCATAACTCCATTTCTTTAACTCAGCATTGGTGAATTGTTTATCACTCTGGGGGCTTTAGGGCTATCCTCCAGCCTCTTTCTTGCTACCCTAATGCCTGTACTCCTCTACATATTCTCCTGTGTGCTCAGTGCTATCATACCACTCCTGTGCTTCTCTACCACTACATCATTATGCTGAACTCATAAGCACTTCAGTCTTCACAGAGGAATACTCACTGCTAGTGTCTATAGAAAAAAAAATATATATACTATAGAACAGAAAGCAAAATTGACACTAATTGGATGTAAGAAGCTGGTCAAGTAGAAGAATTGCTATTACATCCAAATAATCCGAAAGAAGCAAGGTTTTGAGACCTTGGAAAAGCCAGTTGAAGGCCTGTGGCCAGTAATGAGCATGGGGAGTGATATATTTATGGGGATACTAGGCTACAAGGGCCTTCCAGGACTTTATTAGCTCTTGAATTTCAACTTAAAGGTTAGAAACTCAAAAGCAAGAGAAGAGTACTAATAATACACAGTGGGAAAAAGATTACGTATGTGGTACAAAATCACGCGTCCTCCTTAGCCTGCCAGATGACCACTCAGCCCATATTTGCTTGCCAGAAGTGTGCACAGCTCTGAACCATCCTCTGGGCATGTAGAAGCCAGTGAGATATAGAATAAGTCAGTGCTTTGTGTAAATCCAGGGATGGCTTGGGAAAACCGGAGTTAGATTGATTGAGCTACTGTAGTGAGAAGGGGACACAGGAATTCAGACAGTGAACAACAGGAAACTAAGCCATAATGGCTTTCTTTGCAAGCATCCATATTGTGCCACTAAGCAGCAGCAATCTGAATCACAGTCACATACAGGTTTGAATGGAAAATGTTAAATACATAAGCATCCATGGAATTATACAACACATGCACTTTAAAGTTTCTGGGGAAGAGCAGGCTCAAATCACTTCCTGCCCGAGGAAACCCAATATTACCTTTAAAAAGAAGGTTTTGTTTTTTTTTTTTCTTTTGTTGAACTGTCAGAATCCTTTGTTTGACTGTGAAATGGTTCCATCAGCCATCTTAAAACAATACAGTTTTAAGGAACTGATTGCTGCAGTATTTGATTGCTTCATCATCAGCAACACACTTATTTTTACATAATTCCTGTGACATAGATAAATGATTATTCTGACGCTAAGTCTGGGAATCTTAATCATGGCTTCTTAAAGACACTGTGGGTGCATAACCAGATGCCATTCTAGAGGAAATAGATGTATAGATACTTTGGACTTGTGCAAGGTTCCATGAGAACCAAACCCAGGTTTTACATTCCAAGTTAAACAGCCAGCCACCTATTTCCAGACAAGCGGACCTCTCACCTTTTTTTTCACATTCAGAGGACCTGCATTTTTTGGCTTTGTCATGCACTTGATTGCACAGGCACTGCTATGGGAAATTTCACAGCTTTAAACAAACAATAATATGAGTTATGGCTGTGTAGTCTGTCCTTAGATGACTGACTTTGTGATCCTTAGCATAACACATCTTCCTACTACAGGAATATTCAATTTTTCTCGTGTCCTTTTCAAGACACTAATTTCTCTTTTCTTTTCTTTTCTTTTCTTTTCTTTTCTTTTCTTTTCTTTTCTTTTCTTTTCTTTTCTTTTCTTTTCTTTTCTTTTCTTTCCTTTCCTTTCCTTTCCTTTCCTTTCCTTTTCTTTTCTTTTCTTTTTTCTTTTCTTTTCTTTTCTTTTCTTTCCCTTTCTTTTCTTTTTTCTTTTTTCTTTTTTTAAATTGGAAGCTCTTGGAAGCTCTTACATCTTTTAGCTCACTCCTTCCTACCCTGTGTGTTTGAAATCTGTTGGAAATGATTATCAGCAGACTGCTAGATGGACAGATGGATGGGCACATAGTACAACCACATCAGCCTTGTCTTCTGAGGTGAGGAATAAACAAACCTGCAGAAGTCTCTCACAATCTTCTGTAGATAGGCAGATAATGTTTATAAAGGTAATTGAGATTAGTCCCACTAAAATTCTGTTCTGAATATTTTTAAGCCTATAGTGGTATTTCTAAAATTCAGTAGAATCAGTAAGAAATAAAATCTTTCCTGAAGTTGTAAACTCTCTTTACTCCTTATTTCCTCCATTTCCTGAAGCATCATAGCCCTGAGCAAATACAACTTATGTACTTGAATAGAGGCTGGAAGTTTCTTTCCTCTCATATTCATTTTTTGTTGCTTTTCTGTTGCAATGGCACCTATGTTTTATGAAGATCTGAAACTTCGCTATTTCAGCAGGTACAAGATACTGTCTTCATAAAATACTGTCTTCATAAGATTCCTGGGCTAGTATACAAAGAAATGGGAAAAGCTGGTAACACAGCAATGTGTTATTTAATGGCAAGTCAAATTTTCAAATGTATTCTCTCTCAGTATCAAATGCACACACACGTCACAAACTTGATACTTGTAGACCAAATTCTTATATCGAGGGACACCGTGATCTAAAGAACCTGAGTTATCCTGGGAGCCAAAATAAGCATTAACATAAGGCAGGTCCTTACATATATGGCTATTGAGAAACTTATGGTATTCAAGTCCACAAGTATATTTTGCCAAAAGAAAACGATAATCTTACACAATTGAAAACTTGTTGAGGAAAAAAATAATAATTTCCACATACTTTTTAGTTTCTAAAGGGAAAATATAAATGTAATAATTTGCTTTGATTCAGATTATTTTTCATTTTGTTTGCCTGAGCTATGCATGTAATTATGAGTCAATTCAAGAAAACAGTAGAAATGGTTGCTCTGTCAACACGCTGCATTTGAACTGCTTTAAGTTGTGCTTCTGAAGGGGCCCTGATGATCAATTTGCCTGGTGAAAAGTATCTGAAATAATATCTGAAATAGTGCACACAAATATCACTCTGAGTTGCGTGAGTTAGCATTTATTTGTTTGTTTATTTATTTATTTACTTACTGATTTCCTGGAACTGAATAATAGAAATTTCCCTGGTGAGATGTGTGAGAAGAAATGGGAATCGGTCCACTAGTTTGTTGAGCATGGCTGGGAATCATCTGACCACTTAACTACCTTATACAAAGTTGTTTGTGAAGATAATTGCATTTAGTGGTTAAACTTTGATACAGTAACGGAGGTATGGAAGAAATAGCAATACATTTCAATTTGATGAGTGAAGAATTTAACTGTAAATAAAACGGTCTGTGAAACTGATCCTACATTATCTTCACCTGGAGCCTCTGTTTGAGGTACTGGGTGTAACCACGGATGAAAATTAATGTAAACTCAGGCCCACGGGTTTAAAAGATCCAACGTATGCGAGGTATTTGAACACTAGGGGGAAGCACTTAACCGGCCTACAGCTATCAGCCGCAAAGGGAAAACTGGAACAGCTGCTGTAGTGACAGACTCTTCTGCATTTAATGGCCACGTTAAAATTTTGCAGGGAGAAAGAACAGGTGTTGGAATGAGGAAAAGAATGTGGGTTACAAGTCTTACTTTTTCTATAATAGCTATAAATGTACTCTAAAACTTCAGTTACTGATATGGATCATGGACAGCAGAGCAAATTATATACTAAACTAATAGCAAGTAATGCTTGTATGTCACAGTTTCTTCTTTTCTTTTTTTCTTCAGTGGATGTTTCCTAATTTAAACCTGTTCTTCCTTTACTACAAGTAAAAGGGAAAGATCTTAAGGGTCTGAGTCATTACCTTCTGTAGTTTTTACGTATTTCTGGCCTGACATGGTAAAAGAAAGTCTTGTCTCTGAAGAAGCTTTTTTTACTTTATGCCAGAGTTAATGACTATAACATATTGGATCTCATGCACAATTCATGAAAGCTGATTTAACATTAATGCAGGTGCATAGAATGGCTCAAGCTGTTCACCTGCTCTCCCTGATGGAGGCAAAATGCTGTCGTGATTTCTAACAAGGAGAAACGAGGAATGAATCAAGGAGATAAAATATATAATGTATATAAATGTGGCTTAGAGTGCATTGTAGATGATTTTACATAGCTAGTCACATACCTTTCTCTAATGGCAGACAAATTTTCTAGTGGATGCTAAAACACGAGGCTAGATTGTCATCCTGTTGGCAACCCTTGGAAGCAAATTAGGACTTAATCCTTCTGCCAGTGGAATCATTGGCAAGCAATCATATGCACAATATGCTGCTTCAAATGTAATCAGGAGAAATGTGCATTTGATCTAGCTGGATAAAACTCTTCAACTGATAATCACCTACTAACTTACAATCTTGATAACTTGCCATTTCTCTAATTTTCTCCTAAAATGTAGGAAGAAATTCTATCAAAGTGAGACTTTTCCCACTGCCTACTGAAAACAGAGTAAGGTTTGCTGGTTCCTGTAGCTTTCACAGCTACCATCAGAATTATTTTTCTTTTAAAGTGGTCTCATTATAGAGTTACTACACTTATAGGAATTAAATTATTTTCTTCCACAATTAATATTGACAGCCATTCACCATTTCTCAATACTGTGTGTAGAAAGCATTCATTCACTGTATATTGCTTAGACTAGAAATTTAACTTTTTCATGCTAATGTTAAGTAGGTTTCATTCAATAACAAATGATCAAGTGGGGTCTTATCAATGTGTACACATATTTGAAGGGAGGATGCAAAGAGGTTGGAGCCAAGCTATTTTCAGTGGTGCCTAGTACCAGGACAAAGGGCAATGGGCATGAGCTGAAACACAGCAAATTCCAGCTGAACATAAGAAAACGTTTTTTTACTGTAGTGGTAACTGAGCAGGGGAGCATGTTGCCAAGGAAGGGCAAATCTACATCTTTGGAGGTATTCAAAAGCAGCCTGGACATGGTTCTGAGTAACTTGCTCTGTATGAGGCTCCAATAAGTAACAGAGTTGGACTACACAGACATGAGAGGTCCCTTCCAATATCATTTATATTGTGATTCTGAGTTTCTGTGAAATGAACTGTATGCAATAAATTATCACCTACAAACTATTTCTAGGTATATTTATATAAGAAAAGCATAAATTATTTTAAATGTAACATGTATATGTAAATTAATAATAAATTTATATATCAAATATCTACTTATACCTTCCAAATTTTCACATAAAAGTGATTTTCAAAAATATTATACTTATATTTGGGATTGATACTAGCTATAAGCTAGTAGCATCTTTTCCCCAGAATCAAGCTTTTAGAATGTCATAATGTCAGTGACTATCAGACAGTCACTCCAAACTTATCTGATAGATAATATTTAAAGTTAATTAACCTATCACTGCCTACAAGGTTCTATGCTACAAATTTCATGGAAACTTGCATTTGATGTCATCAGTTATTTTAAATAACATGTACTTCGATTGACAGAAGTATTTCAGAAGCCACAACACAGGAACTATATTAGAATTATCACATAACTTCTTTACTATCTGAAGTAGGCAGTGATATATCTCTGTCAACCAACACTTTGTATTGAACAGTAAATGGCACCGCATATCTCTGTGCAGTCTTCCAGAGAGTACAGATTTGTACAGAGAATTTGCCTATAGTATGCTCTACACGTGCAACTATACAGACAACTGGAGAGGTGTCAGAGTAGGTACAAGGAGTGAGAAGTTTCTCACAAGACAAGACTTTCTTTCCTATTGAGAACTGATTTTTTTTTTTCCCAGAAATTATTTACTGGAAAATTTAATACATTCTAAGTGTGATAAAGTATAGTTACATCATCTTCTAGACATGTCCAGTAGAGAAGGCAGTGTATGTATGTAACCTATGGTAAGTTGTGGCCTAACTTGACATTGCCACCTGCAACAGGACATATTAACTTAACTACTGCAACCATGATTTCCATTATTTCTGCATCAGCTTCCATGGCCCCCAAAAAGCTGTGGAGAGACAAGATGTTACCAACAATTTATGAGTTCTAAGCAATTTCTAAAATCTTTATTTCAAATTACTGCTTCATTTCCTTTTCTACAAATTTAACTTCTATGTTATTGTTTTTCCATCTCTTAGCTTCTCTATGTACAATAAGAACCTAGTCAAGCAAACACATCCAGCTATATTACTGTTTACTGTGACATGAAAGTAAGTCCTAGGCCGTTCTGAATGACTAAGAGGGAACTTACAGAACCAAATGCATTACTGAGGCAGAAGAGTAAAGGACTGCTTAAAATGTCTTTGATTTATGTGCCAAGCATTTTAGGAGACTATCTCACCTAGAGGAAACTAACCTCCAGGAAACTAACCTTTTCAGTGGTGCACAGTGACAGGACAAAGGGCAATGCTGGAACACAGGAAGTTCCATCTGAACATGAGAAAGAATTTCTTTACTGTGAGGTTGACAGAGCAGTGGAACAGGCTGACAAGGAAAGTTGTGCAGTTTCCTTCTCTGGAAACACACCAAACCTTCCTGGATATTTTCCTGTATAACCTACTGTAGGGCAATTGCTTTTGCAGTGAGGTTGGGCTGGATGATCTTCAGAGGTCCTTTCCAACCCCTACAATTCTGCAATCCTGTGATTGTGAACCTTTAGTCAGGAAAGAACATCTTAATTTCTCATTTTTGATTTGTCTTTCTCATGATACAAACTGAGAATAACTGTACATAAACTGATCTTCAAGTGTAAGCTTCCAATATGAGATGAAAATGGAGAGCTACAGCATACATGGCTTTTCTTGCACACTATATTGTATTAAAACAAATGGAATAAAATATCACTACAGAGTAACGTTTAGTATCCCACAGCCTGTAGTTTGCAAGCCTAGATAAGAGGGTAATAGGACAAAAAATCAGGGTTGACTCAATTAAAGGTCTTAAGACTGTTTTGCACATATTAAGCTGGGAACAATTCTATGGATAGCCTAAAATAATCATCCAAGTGTAAGTGTATAATTTAGAGTTCACTGAATAGATATTTAAGTTTCACTAAATGTATCCATTTAGATCTCTATTGATGATAATGGGAGCTTAGCTTGCGTGTAAACAAATAAATTTAGATGTCTTAATCTGTGAGCTGTACCAATCAGGATTGTAATGAAAGGACACCCAAGATAGCTTTAAACTCTCTGGCTTGGGCAAGTCCAATCTAATTTCAGAGTTTAGTTCAGAAGTGTATCCTGACATGAGGAATGGCTATAGTACAGGCTATTTTGGAGACCTGTAGCATGTAATTTACTTTGTTTAAAAAATGTTTTACTGTTGACTTAAATGGATGTTATCTGGTAATCAAATTTTTGCCATGCTTTGCTACAGAACTGATGCAAAAAGTACTTATTCCTTGGACACTAGTACTAGGGATATAGAATGAGTTAAGCTCATGAAATCTTGTCCAATTTGATGAAAGTATGACATATTGTAATGACTTTATAATACTCCTTATTTCATTTTTATTGTGTAACATTGCTTCATTTTCCTTCATGGGCACAAAACTTGACTGAGGTCATGCAATGACACAGCATATTAACATGGCTGGCTACTGTTAAAACATAATTCATAGAGCATTAAAATATTCAGCATTTAAATATTCAGAGTTATTCTTGTCTTAAATGTTCAACATTAACATTACAGCTACAACATTTTTTTGCCATCACTCTTGTTTTCAGTAACCTTTTCAAATACCTTTCTAAAGAAAATTTCTTTATAATCTTATCTAGTATTAATTAAGGATATGCTTGTATTTGTATTTTAAACTATTAATAACAGAAATATTTCTAGTAATGGAGCAGTGAGCCATTGAATTTTTCCTTTATATTTTATTTTATTTTATTTTATTTTATGTTTTTATTTTATTTTATTTTGTTTTTTTACAGTGTGAAGTTGTGCTTTCTGGCTTAAATCAGCACAGAAGAATATACAAACTCTCACAGTCTATTCACATTACCTCTAACCTCAGATGATGCCAATGATAATTACAATTCATTATTAACTACCTGTATGGCTGATGTGCCAAGAGGTACTTCTGATACTGAGGATCAGGTATGTTACACACTGACACAAAAAGTGACAATTGCTTTGAAGGCTATGCAGTAAACATACAAAACAGATAGGCTGGGAGGTAGAACACATGTATCAAAAGATTAAAGTTTTGAGTCACCATGAATGGATATAGATGTCAGAAAGGTACAGATATTGCCTAATGGATGTCATCAATGGAGTAATGAAGTCTGAAATAGGATTGTTGACTATTTTTTTTAGAGCACTTAGACTTCCAGAAGCATACAGCAGGTTATCAGCAAAGCCAAGAGTAGATTTTAGGAATAAACTTACCTCATCTGCCTTAAACATATGTAGCACTGACAGCTATTGCTGAAGCTCCCTTTATATTTATTGTGGAGATGTAGGGTTTTTTTAGGATTCAATCCAAATGATGTATTAAAAATGTCTATTTTAAAGTGAGAAGAATTCTACCTTAGACTTCAGAGCCTATAGTAACTATGTTTCTACTGATTATACATGGAGACTAGAATGACTCACATAAAGAACAGACTTTCACATTTAGTGGGATGAATTCTCCATAAATCTTTTGAGTGAAGGAGCAGTGTCCTTCTTTCTGAACCATGAAATCATCCTGAATAAGATAGTAAAGCATATCCAAGCAACTGCTGAGCATTTTTGAATAAGTACAAACAAATGTTTCCCCTGCATTTAAATACTGAAATTTTGGAGATACCTGACTCAGGTGGCTATTTTGTACACTCATAATCAATACTGCTCTGACTTCTATTCCCTACTATTCAGAAGTACAGGATTTCAGAGGATTTCACACAAATGCATTATTTATGATCTCATATGCATACAAACTGCACCAATAAACCATTGTCTAGTGAAGGAGGTCCCAAAAGGTTAGATATTTGCACAGTTTCAGTTACTGACTTATAAAAATCCCTTCAACCAGAAAAGAGTTGCAAGAATTCTAACCTGTAACTTGTATTCTCATTTTATTTAACAACCCTGTACACAATCCATCTAGGTCAGTTTAAATGAATGCCTTATTGCTACTTAGATGATTATGGGTTGCAATTCATTTAACGTGCCCAATGATTCATGTTTAGTTTATTGAATTTAATGCAGTATCTGAGTAACTTATGCATGTGTAGTACTTTAAATGCATGCACACTGGCACATAGAACCCTATGCAGTCTTTTGCTTAAGTAATCAGCTTATTGATGTGTTCTAGTTTGAGATATCATGTTACTTTTTATGTCACTGTTTAATTTAATGCTGCTTGCAGTAGTGAGTCTGTCTGTCACTACAGTGATGTGTAGGTAGGCATGACTGTCTACGTCTCAGAAATTCAACAGTTTTTATGCAAATAATAATGGTTCAGGATGTGTCTAGTTCTATGATTTGTTACCTGGGCATCTGTCATGAGCCACTAACTTGTGTTTGCATCTTTTTTTGTATTGCTGTTTTGAAACTAATTAATGAATGCTCTTTGTTTACAGCAAGAGGTTTGAATCTTCCTTCAGTACTAGACAAGTCAAAGGACATTTACAAGTAATACTCAATTTCTCCTGTAGAAATGATTTTCCTGTATGATAAAGCTATGTAGGATATACCTGTATGACTCCTTGAATCTTCTGTACTGAAGCTTTTCATTAATGGGAGGAGAATGGAGACTGCCTCAGGGAGATCTGAGCTTTTTTAAAATCCAGAACTTAAGGCCATTACTTTTGGCAGACCTATATTTTTATGCTGCTTATTAGCCTATTCTGTTCCTGATAAAAGACTGTACTTACAGTTCTCATTGTGATACTGAGTCCTTGTGAGACGGGAGGATAAAAAAATCATGTTTAAATTATCTAGCAAAAATGCTCTTGGCTTGATGGAATTCACATTACCAGCAATGTTTTTTTACCTTAACCATACTCCTTTCTTATCTCTAAAGCACAGTAAACAGGTTTGTGCTTGAGATTTGTGATACCAATAAAGAGGAATTCTATTTGGCATTCTTATCACCAAGTTTGAGGTTTTTTTCTTTCTTCTCTCTGCATAAATGGACAAACTATACTTTTCTTATTCATATAATCCTGTGATAAAATTTTATATGCTTTTTCTTGTGTTTTGACAAGTCCTCCTGCCAGGATAACTGACAAGGAAGACCTTGCTGTAATCGACTTCTAACTTTAGTTGAAACAACATACAAAAAGAGTTCAGAAGTAGTTATATGTAATATTTTGTATATTCTACCTTTTAAATATTTGGATTCTAAGCAATGAAATATAATTCAGTATAAGTTTTTATTTCCAAATAGTTGTTAAGTAGACATCAATGGGCACTGTAGTGACAGATTACAGGGACAAACTAGTTTTAACTTCGTGCTAACAAACTGCAGGTCCTCATGTAGCAATGGTAGTTCCATACTCACATTTAGACAACTTACATGAAATTATATACTGTAGTAGGTCAGAAGATGTCATGTGCAAAGAGATATGGTTGACTGTCAGTACATCAAAGATAAATGGTAAAGGCATCTACCAAAGAGATCCTAGATCAGAGTTTCTTCTTTAAAAACAAACAAACAAACAAGCAAACAAACAAACAAAAGTACATTTAGAACAAATACCAGCCCCAGAAACATTTAAAGGTTATAAAATAAGCAATTAACTTTATAAGAGAAGATTTTGCAGGCATAGCAAATTTTTTATTTAAGTTTTATTTTCAGGATCCTTTTAACAGTTGTCAGGCAGAGGTAAACATAGTGTAGTTCTGCCACTGGGGATAAGATTTATGCCAACTGATATCTCAATCTTTGTCTTGGATTTATTTCCATTGATTTCCATCTGTTATTTAGAAACATTTCAATTGCTTTACATGTTCATCTATCTAAAATTAAACTGAAGTTACATAAACCCACAACCAAACGTCTACACATAAGATCAGCTTGAAGATTTATTTTTGTTTTTAGCTGTAACAATACTCAGAAAAAAAATCGGTTCTCTTATGGAAAACTGATAAGAGATTAAAAAAAAAATACCTGTTGATGTTGGCTTCTCTGAAAGTAATGCCTCCTATTTTATTATATTGGCCCACAAAGTCAATAGCAGATGTTAGTGGTCTGACAGTCAAGGTAGAATCTTCCCAATAGTATTCTGTTACATTTTGTTGCCATGCAACAGATGGCAGCAGAGGAACTGTGACAGAATTGTGTCTGACATGCAAGTGCATATGAAGCAAAGGCGTGAAAGTGTGGAAAGAATGGCACCCATTCACATTCACTGATGTTTACTGAAGGTTTATGAAGACCAAACAGTGGATTTTTCAGCAGTGTGTGGAGACAGGACAAGGGGAAACAGACAGAAACTAGAGCATAGGAAATTCCACACCAATGTGCGCGAGAACTTCTTTACAGTGAGGGTGACGGAGCACTGGAACAGGCTGCCCAGGGAGGTTGTGGAGTCTCCTTCTCTGGAGGTATTCAAGACCCGCCTGGACGCCCACCTGTGCGACCTGGTGTAGGGAACCTGCTTTGGCAGAGGGGTTGGACTCGATGATCTCTGGAGGTCCCTTCCAACCCCTACGATTCTGTGATTCTGTGATTCTGTGATATTAGTGCAGTGAGGTGGTGGGTGATGTGTTTCAGAAATGTTGATAGTGATGTGAAATACAAGTTATGTTCTAAATGGCCACAAGGATTTTACAAGCACAGCATGCAGGCCCTTGTTCATCACTGGTGAAAATGCATAGCTATGGGTGGTGACTATACTGAAAAATAGTGTATTGTAGCTGAGAATTTGCTTCATCAAATAGTGCTATTTTGCTCTTTGTATCTGTTGTAGTTTCCATGGAAATAAATAGGAGGCATCACTTTTGGCGTGACCTATGGATATAATGCGGTTAAAAACCAATAAGACAATGGCAAAATTCAGTGTCATGAATGCTCTTGTGAGACGGAGGATGCTTTCTTGGATATTACTGTTGATAATAAAATCAGAAACATGTTGTTTTGATACTTTTCAATTTCTCTCAAAGGGAGATAGGGTATGAGTTTAAGATGGAGATTTCTTCAATAAATTGATGTTTTTAAATTATTTTCGGTCAAGTTCTCTCTTTTGCAAAGGAAGTTTAACTGAGCTTTCTGTATTTTTGAAGAAGTAATTTAAGATTAGGGAGGACCGTTATGGCAGTTGTTACTGCTTCCAACTGCACATGTGTGTCCTCTGCAGTAAGTTTGCATAATCATGCCTCTAGGGCATGCCTCTTCCTCACTTTATGCAGATTTGGCAACTGTTCCCCTATAATATCTTGTCACTCCCTAATCAAGCTTCTGTAGATTTTGGTGTTCCATGTATTTAGGCAAATACTTAATAAAGACAATGAGCTATATACTACAGTGATTGTGAGAGCAAAACTCTCTTTCTTCAGTATTTGCCATTCATTAAAGACTATGAAGTCGAGCTGATCAATACTAACCATACTGAATTTGCATCTACTATATGTAGACTGTCATTCAAAGATCTCAAAATTATTTTAGATGTGAAGCATCCTATGTAAAATCTGAATAGTCTCCTTTTCAGTTACAACAATCAGACTTCTTTTTGGCCCTAATCAAAGTTTGGATAGTCCTAGATCATGAATATTCTTCCTCCAAGACTGAGAAATAGAATGGTTTCGTAATGAATTTAGTAATGACATGCATCCAAATGGCTCACCAGCAAGCAAGTAGGGACTAGAGACCACAGCATATCCAGCAATTAGAGTGGCACATTGCTACCTGACCATCTGAATGAAATTATTTCCTATTCTGTCGATTTCCTCTGGTGTCTAGGACAAGTTCCTTAACTAGCTGGTATTCTACGTTACGCTTGCAAAGTGAAGACAATAGTTCCATTAGGTTCTGGGAATAAATGCACTACAAATTTTGTACATCTCAGCTATTATGGTAATAGAAGTGATACTCTTTCCATAAATAATCAATTTCTTTGTTTTGAAATATGATTTATGATGAATCCATGACTGAACCTGATCTTTACAAATGTCTTTGAAGCATATTGTACCATTTCTTTTTGCCAGCTGTTGTGAGAGTTCTGGGTTAGTTGCATTCTGCCTGAATTGCTGCTAATGGAGAGTTTGTTGTCCTAAATGTGTCTTCACTGGCAACAAGGCTTCCACTCTGTGTTTCTTGGCAGTAGGCTGCTGATTTCAGAAATTATATATTCCTATTTGTGGAAGAGATGGTCTCTAATTTCCATTCCTGATAATGTCAATATATATGTATAACATATGTTGATGTTAAATTGCTCAGCAAATCTTAGCAGTACATACCCTGTGAGTAGTCACTTTCACTTCATGCTACACACCTTTTCTGCCTTCCTTTAGTTCTATACAATAGCTTAATTCCCTCTCCACCTCTGTGTGCTGGAGTTGCGTGATCAGAACAACAGTAGATGCAATCAAAGTCACAATTAGACTGTGATTCATGTTATGTAAAAGATTCATCATGCCAATTGATGTGAAATGACGTGATCTCTAGGCACTGATTGCACAAGGCTTTAATCTTTCCACATGCCGAATATTGTACCTTCACAGGTTCAGCAAAGCTTGGTTGTAATCATTTTTCAACTATTACTTTTCTGTGATTTCATTATGAAGAGTATAACAATTAGGTCTTTATCTGCTACTTTTAAATGTCAGAGAGTGCTGATTACACAGTTAGCATCCTGAATGTAGTTGACCTTTTGGGTGGAAATGACATAAGACAAGTGTTTTTTACTATTTGAGGATTTGGTGACAAGTAGAATTTTTTTTTTTACTTTATCCAAGAATCCCTTTTCACTTCTTGGCCCATGGGGTCAGTCACTCAGAAACTTTTCAAAGATAAGTAAACAGCAATTTTTTTAAGAGCTAAATTCAAAAAGTAGACATTTTTGTAATTTTTAAGATGGAAGGCATCTTAGATGAGAAGATTATTCTAGATGTCAATTTTCAGGAAAAAGTAGATCCTAAACATAGCCTACATCTTCCTCTAAAATATTATAGCTATCAAAAATCAGACTTTACATTGATATCTCTGTATAGACTTCAGGTGTTACACTTCTCTCTGGTCTGGGCAGTGGGGTGCCATTTTATGAGAGTATACAAAGAGTGAGATGGGGAAAACTGTTAACTATGTGTAATAGTTACTGATTGGAAATTGTGCAGTGACTGAACAAGCAGGGGTTTTCCAGCCTTGAATCTTAAGTAGAAGTGGTTTTGTATTCAATGCCTGTGAATAACAAAACATACATAGATGTTAATGTGCCTAACTAAACTCTTTCAAAGAACTGAGTGTGACTGAGTGGCACTCATTTTTTATTTGTGAATAATTTTATCTAGATGAAAAATCCCTTGAGACATATATCAAAATAAAAAATCAGAAATATGTAAATTGTTATGTCTTTTGTCAATAATTGAAAACATTCATTTCCAGAACTGTAAAAAAATTAGTCTTTGGCTATTTTGGAATTCAAGCTGTGTCCTATATCGTTAAGAAGGACACAAAGATGATTAAGGATCAGCCATAAACTGTTTTCATTGACTTCTGATGGAATATTATGAGCCTATTCACACTCAGAGTTCTTCTGGTTAACTGTATTTTCTACAGGATCAAAGAGAACTAAAGTAAAAATCCACTGGAAGCAGGAGATTAGATAAAGCTTAGAAATACCAAAAGTAATATTTTGTAGTTGAAAATATCGTTTGTCTACTCACTCGTACTAGAGCACAAAAGCTACATTTCCCAACTGGAATTACATAGGTTGTTCAAAAAGTAATGCCTCCTATTTATCTCTATGGACACTACAACAGATACAAAGAGCACAATAACACTATTTAGTAGAACAAATTCTCAGCTACTTTTCAACATAGTCACCACCATTAACTAAGCATTTTCACCAGTGATGAACAAGAGCCTGCATGCTGTGCTTTTAAAAATCTGCCCACTGGATGTGATCCACTGTCACTATCAACTCTGCTGAAATGCACCACCCCCTGCTTCATTGTGCTAACATGCACTGGTTGGTCTACATTAACACATTCAATATATGAGCTATCACGATTTCGGATTCACAAACAGTGCATTTCCCTCTTCATCTATTCGCATTTGAATGGACTCTCATGAGCACATGTGAAGAATTTGGCCAAGCCGAAAGAGAATTCTCATGACCAGACTAGTGAATAGTGCAGTTTTTGAAAGCAATCGATCACAGATTCTTTTGGATTCTTTTGGATTGCTGGTGATAACTACACTATCTGCAAAGCATGTGAAGTTAACCAAGAACATGAATAATATGGCCATCCATAAGCGCATTGAGTCATAGAATAACTCTATAAAGATTTCTAAGTTTCCCAGGGGAAGCACTTGGTATAATCAAGTGTACACATCTACTCAGCCTGCCAACCGGTCCCAGAAGCCATGGTATCCTTCTGACTTATCTGCAATGGTATCTTCCCCCCAGATTCTACCTTAAGCCTTTTATATACTATTTTCTTACTTCAAGGTGGAGCCTAAGTGACTCTAGTCAAGCATACTTTTGTTTTGAAGTGTCTACATTTTTGTCAGAAAGGTGGAAACTGCTTTCTTAGGCCTATCTCAGGAAAACAAAATAGTTTGCCAGTTCCAGTAATATCACCAAGTCCCCATTCCTGCATGATGATGACAGGGTTTGGCCACAGGACCTCCACTCCACTTTACATTCCATGTTGTTTTTCTCTTACAGTCAGCATACCAGGCTCTCCTGGTATTTGCTAACAATCTAAAGTTTTCAGGTCCTATATTGCTTATGGAACTATCATGGAGTGGACATTCCACCCCGGAGGTTTACCTTCTCTCAAGGGGTGGACCTTTCACTAAGTCACCTTTGGTAAATATTCCACACAATCCACCTGAAGACTATTGTCACTCAACCTTCACAATATTTGAAAGGAATTGGGGAGGTCACACAGAGTCTTGTTATTAAGATTAGAGCTCAAGGAACTTTCAGAGTGCTTACTATTTATGGGTTAAGATGACTAACTCATAGTCATAGTTTTTGGCATGACTGTGTTACCAGTCCTGATTAGGGCTTTGGGTGTAATGGCCAGGCCAAAGGAAAAGACTGGGAGCAAGGGGGAGAATACCATTACAACGCTAATGGTACAATCAGAAAAACACTTGGGCACCTGCTCAGCTTAAGCATTAGATACTACTATTGAAGTCTATGAAACTAATCTGTAACTACTATTATTATAATTACCACAGAGAAGATTAGATGATCAGAACATTAGAATGAATAATTTCAGAGAGCTTCACTTGTATCTAGAGAGTGATCATATAAAAAATAGTATTTGCCTACTGCTTGGATTACTTGACATTGTGCAATGCCATCCGTAGAATCTGAAACAATCTGTAGAATGTTTCCTCTTGTGATCTTGTAGTATAGCTTCAGTGCTTCCAGCCTCACATATTTCCATTTCCAATTCCAGTCTTGAGTAAGGGAGAAAATAGGATAACTGCTGACATAAGACATTGGATAAATCAACCAATCTATTTAACATACATACATATGTTACTGGTAAAATTAATGGTCAAAATCTATCCCAAAGGCCATTTCCAGGATTTCAGCTGGCCATTCAATTTTGATAGATGTAATATTTTTTCTAAATGAGCTTGACGTTCATTATAATAGAAACATATGTTGGTGTAGCAGTGTTGAGGGCCACGTGTCAACCCTCTTTTGTTGCTAGTGATTTTACTCTGGAACCCTAACTATGCTCAGTCTGCTTCCAGACAGGGCTGCAGATGTTGATTTTTTCTCTTCTATTACTGAGTGATAGACATGTCCAATTATCCCCGAGACTAACAGGAATCTTATACACCTGTAATTTATTTTTTAATTAAAACAAATCTGAAGGTGGAAAATGAGGTTAGAAGACCATGTTTGGTGTGTGAACATATAATATTATTTCTCTCTCATGTCTATCCATTCATGATTTGCCTGTCTCCTCTGTTGATTGCAGCCATCTATTGCACCAACCCTTGCAAGGCTCTATCTTTAGAAACATAGAATGATAAAGAGAGAAACTTATCTTGGCTTTCTTGGCTTTGAATGAAACAACACTTTTTTTGTGTGTTTTTTGTGTTTTTTTGTGGGTTTTTTTTTTTGTTTGTTTGTTTGTTTTTTGCACAGGTCAACAAATTTGTACAAGGTAGTTTAGCACAAAGTAGGTACCTCTGATGAAATCCTGTTGACAACCTTGGTCACAATCCTAGTTTTCAAGCGACAATTTAGCTTAGAAATTTACAAAATAAAATGTGTAGTAGTTTTCCCTGTAGCAGAAAGTAACAGTATTCTCAAAGGTGCAACAGTCTGACAGTTTGCTAGCCTTGTAATACTTCATGGATGGTGTATTAGTTTACCCCAGTTATAGTTGGTGGGTTTTTTTGGACCCAATAGCTGATTAATCAGGAAGTACAATGCACATATAGAGAAGAATTAGACTGATTGCCAGATGGGAAAGCATAAAGTGGGGCTGGAGCATTGTTACAGATTTCCCAAGAATAAATTTTTATTCTTAAAAAAAAAAAATAACCAAAACCCATGCAAAACAACTATTGTGATCTGATCAGTTCCCCAGAATGAGGTCTTTTTTTTTCTCTTTTTTTCCTTCTTCACTAGACAGATGCATTAACAAACAGTAGGAGAGCTGGCTCATCTCCACTGATAATAGCATGCAGAATAATTTTGCCATGTGACTCACTTTGTTCTTTGACACTAAAAGACTTTTGAAAAAGTAGTGGCATTAATTTAAATAGATTTCCCATAAACAAGATTTACTAAAAAACATAAAATCCTTGCTTTAATCTCATCTTTAAAAAGTATAGGAAAGAAAAAGCCTATTATAATTTAAAAATGTTACTGAAAAAAGTAAATATTCTCTTAATGAGTAAATAGAACATATATTGTGGAATACATTTGCAGCAAAGGATTGTTAGCACTGTGCACTTCACTGCTTTCTTAGTCAAGGAAAAATAATGCTTCTCACTACCTCTTGCTCTTTTTGAGCTAGACCCTCTTCTAACCTTGACCAGGGTCATAGCATGGAATGAATTGATAAGACATACTTCATTTAGGATTAAATAGCAACAAGACTGACAGAGCCTAGAGGCGCTTTCAGTCTTAATGGAGAGTTTATCAGCACTCTTATGGAGAAAAAACAATATGAGTTGGATTAGTCACTTCCTATGTATCGGTCACACAAGACGTATGCACCCAGAAGGCTAATCTAATGTGCTCTCCCAACATTTTAAAGAACATCAAAGGTGCTAAATTTGTGAAATAGAGACATATTAGTTGGTTGTTACTGCAATATGTGTTGCTCCACTTTCTGAGCTACCATCCTTTGTTGTTCCTAAGCTGTTTATGTCTCCAATGGTCTCCTATGACCCAATGAATTCTGATACCTTTGCCTAGGAAACTGCACTCTGTTTCCCTTCTGTGGCCTAAAATAATTAATGGACCATAGTAATCTGTCTAATGATTCTACAGAAATCTTCATGCTATAGAGCTACCCACCTGTGATCTCTCTCTCCTTGCCTTGCTTATCTTTTAACTGAAAATGATATGCCTTTCCAAATATTTATACTCGTAGGTTTCAGTGAGTTAGTTCTGCTGAGGTCTTTACAAGATCTTCCACAGATAATGTATCTCCTTCATTTAATTTTCCAGGCATATACCTTCTATGGTGATGAAATAACCAAGATTAAATGACTTGAGCTTCACTGAATGAATTAACAGTTGTACCTTTTCTAGGAACACCAAGGCTCCCTGGACTTCTGCATACTTGGTTTTCACTAATTCAAATATAGCTGTTCATGTTAATGCAGTTTTTCTGACCAGTTCTGAAAGAACTTAATCACTCACCTACTTCTTTATTTTCTGTCACAATATTTCTTTCACAGAACTATATTTAATAGCATAAAGTAAATCTTCAGTGCATTTCCTCTTTTCTACTGACCTTCAAATGGATTAGGTGAGCCTGTAGGATTGATCTCTGCTCTCTTAGATCTTGCACTGTAAACTGTGCAACATAGATATGGTGGTGATATATGCTGATGGGCAGTTCTCTGTTAGGATGAATTTAAGAATGTATTTCAGCTAATCTAACATCTCATTCCTAGAGTATGGCTACTGTCCTCCACATTGCTCTTAGGCACAGCCTTCTTATTCTGTCCTGACACCCATCTTGGTGCTTGTTAGGTTCCTGGAGGAACTGGCTCTTTTCACTAATCCAGAAAAAAATAGTACATGATATCTTAAAAGTAATTATTTCAGTGTATCTACTATTGAGAAATCAGCCAAACTATGAAACAGTAGTGAGCTCTTAGGTCATCTCTGTCATCTTACAAACATCTGTAGAAAATCTTGATGGAGACTTCCTTCATTATTTCTCAGGTAAGAGAAGGAGGGACATCCTGACCAACAGTACATAGGTGTACTTGAAATTTTAAGTTTATTTGAAATCTTACCCTGAAGACTGACAACTGATGAAAGTTATTCTTTCATTTAAAATGATTGCCCACTATGAAGCTGAAATATGTGAATATAAGTAAAATGCATGTTTTTTTTTTCTTTTTGTCAGTGACTTGTGGTCAGATAGATGTACGTTTCCCAATGTGATCAACATAACAATGATTTCTGGAAGCATTATGATCTCAAATCAAAACAAAATTATTTCCTTCACTCTAATTAGTCCTAAATTGGATTTTAAGAATTTCAGATATTTGTTGCTCATCATAAATATAACATATTTTTCCTGATTCAGTGACAATAAGCAGTATGTTTAAAGTTTCAGTTAGCTCTTAACTGCCAAGACTTTAATTAGATTTAATCATCTATTTATGATATTGTCCTGGAGAAGAAAAGATTTTGCTGAATGATGATCATTGAAGCTAATTCTTCAATAATTTTCATCTTAATAAAAATCCCTTCCCTTGACATTCTCTAATTTTAGCCTGTTTCCAAGAGATATTAACGATTCTTCTGAAAAACAATTGTGATGAATACCATTAGGTAATCTAATAAACAGATTAGATTAATAACAGATTAATAACATGCTTCCAATTCTTACAAAATAGAAATGAAGATATGATGTCTGATATTAAAATAAAATAATGAGAATGTATATCTTTGGGAATGTTTCTCTCCAATTAGCTGGAAAGAATTCATATTTATTGTTTTTTTCTTGGTTTCTTGAGAAAGCTAAAACAAAATAAGCCACTGTTCTGTAGGTTATTTTTTTGCTGGTTTTTTTTTCTTGTAAAAAACTTCTAAGATCTTTTAATTCAATTTTAATTTTAGTTTCGTATGAAATTACAAAAGGTACCAAAATATATGTTTACTATCTTTCCATTTCAGTAAAGAAGTGTTATTGCTACCTATTTCCACTAGAGGATACTATAAACATGTCTAAAACTGACTTCTTGCCTTCACTTAAAAAGAAATGAATGCTTCTTTCAGGTTGGAATTTCCTGATCATTTTCAGTGATTATAAATTCTGTATACCATCAGATATATTTGCCTTGCTGAAAACATGAGTGTTTTCTGTAGACTCATTAAAAACATTAGAAAATAAATTTAGTAACTTAGTAAACACTGTAAATACTCACTGGATATTCTTTTTTAAAAAGGAGTCTTTTTCCAAAACTTCTGTCTGTAAAATGTCAGTGAGGATGGAGGGGAAGGACATTTCTTGCGTACTGCACCTCTTATACATTTTGTCAGTCAAAATATACTTTCTTTCGTTGTAGGTACAGAAAGCAATTCTGTCAGCATAGGCAAGGCTTGAAAACCTGCAGTGGTGTGCTCAATATGTCTTGTACAAGCTTGTCTTACAGAACAGCAGAAGTCACCTGCAGGCGAGGGGCTGGCCTTGGGGAGCTGCTGTTTGTACGTCAGACATTGTTTGGTTTCAGACATAGGTTTGTCCTTGTACTTCTTTTACCTTATTTTCACAGTGGCTTTCTATTTACGTGACTGCTTCAGGTTAGGTCGTTCTCCATGTAAGCAGTGAAAATTTGTATGCCAAAAAACATTATTCGTATGCAAGAAGGACATATATACTATTTGTTTTTCTCTTTTTATTAAATGAAAATGTTTGTTCTTTTACAGGTTATCATCCAGACATGATGAAGGAATAATGCCATGTATCTTTGCTGGCCAAATAAGGAATAACAAGAAGTTAGCAGTTAACTAACAGGGAGAAAGATGTGTTTGCATTGCTGTTTAACAGGTTTCAGAGACCTCCAGGGCAGTCAGGTCCTGTCCCACCCCCAGCCAGGAGCAGGACTGTTGAGGGCACTGGGACACCCCAAGCACAGGGGACAGGGATGAGTTGAGACTGCTCTGGGATGTGGGCCTCTGGGTGGACCAGGATGGGTGAGGCCCATTGGTGGGCGAGGAAAAGGTGTGGGGAGCTGGAGATCAGCCTTCCTGTGACCTCACTGCAGCAGGGGCTGAAGGCCTGAAATGGGGTTCTGGGTCAGGGTGCAGATAACCCAAGGGGTGCGCAGGGACAGGGAGGTCTGTCTGTGCCCTCAGCCCTGAAAATAAACACCAGAGAACTCATAGAATCACAGATTCATTGTGGTCTGAAAAGACCTCTAGGGTCATCTTATCCATCACCACCATGCCCGCTAAACTATGTTCGTAAGTGCCTCATCCAGAATGCCTCCACCACTTCCCTGGGCAGCTTGTTCTAATCCATAGATTTTGATGCAGAGCAGGCTAATCCAAAACACGGTGGTAGCCTGAGGAAGCCTGTTTGAGATGATTGCTGACAATTGTGTAACCCAGAAGATACAGCTCAGACCTCTTATCCCTACCCTTCATCCTCTTGGGCAGCAGAGTCTGCTCTGGATTGTGTGCAGACCACAGACTGAATGGAGTTTGGCAGTAAAATAAGTACAATATTAGTGTCCAAGATTAAAACGCATACTGCATGAGTATTTAGTTGATAAGAGTTAAGTTTGTTTATTCTAAGTTGTTAACAAGAAAATGCTTTTTATCAGATAAACCTGTGTGAGACTAAGTGTCTGCCCATACTGTTTTAATTCTGTCACAATTCAGGTACTATTTGTAGTTCCATAATGAACATAAAAGAAGCATAACTTCTGTTTTTGTGTGTTCTGGCTAATTTAACAGAAATTGTCTTCTCATTCTTAACTGAGATAAAATCTGTGCCTGTATGTGATGCTGCATCAAACAAACCCGGGATTAAGAACTGTTCTCTGTATGTCAAACCTTCTGATTGTAACATAGATATTCTTATACCATTCTCCTCTGATAATAATCTATCGTAATGAGATGATTGTTTATAGAGTGGTGTGTTATTTGCCTTGTGGATACTGGGATCTGGTGCACGAAAATCAAACTACATTTGCATGGTACATGAAGAGACAAAACTTGAACAGGCTATGGAAAGCAACTAAAATCGGACAAGAAATCTGTCAGTAACAAGTAGAATTCACTCCCATTTTGTTCACATTTTAAAATTATAAGTCCAGTTCTTATTTGCAATATTTCTGTATACAATACATGTGGTTTATTTGCAACCACTGTAACAACTTTCTTATGTCTCCCTTAAGCAAAACAAAAGGTTATATGGTCCTGCGGGTGATACAAGGGAACGTTTATTTTGTTTTCCTATATATACAACCACCATTTGGGAGTTGGGTTCTGGAATAAGCCACACCAGAGTAATTTTTAACATCACAGAGTGGCCAAGGTTGGCAAGGATCTTTGGAGATCATCTAAAACAATGCCCCTCAAACTCTCAAAGCTCACAGAGCCAGAAACTCTCAAAGCTCACAGCTCCAGAGCTCAACTACCTTTACTGTTAAAATGTTTTGTTTGTTTGTTTTTGTTTAAATGGCATTGCCTATATTTCAGGAAATGCATCTTCAAGTAAAAAATCTTAAGATGTAGCTAAAGAAAAGCAAGCTAGTTTAAAAATACAGAAATAACACACAGTCACTTTCTATTATCTTATTCATGCTTCTATCATAATTTTGTAAAGAAATATTAAACTGCAAAAGAATGAGTCACGGTGGTAACAGAAAGTTAGTAGAATGCTCATAGAGATGATTTTTAAATTATCTACTGTTTAGTAAAATTGTGTTGGTTAATTTTCTTAGGTTGAACGATTAAGATGGCATGCAGACAAGAATGAAAGATCCTTTATAAAGGAGGTTGAATTGTTGTGTTTTGCAGATTAATCCTTTCTAGTCTGTTTCCTCAATATGACCAAAGTCATTCAAACATTGTAGAAAAGAAACTGATGCTGAATCATTGGCTGGTTACATATTTTATAAATGATTAAATTGTTAAAATATTCATTTAGATGTGAAAAGTAACATGCAATTGAAATATTTTTTATATAATGGTGACTGTGATTGTATCATAGACTAAAAAACTTAAATGTCAGCTAAAACATATAAAACAATTTCACTTCCAGCATGTAATTTATGTATAGATATAGAAATATATAAAAATAAAACTGTATGTGTAGATACACAACGCATAAATATGCATCTATATAAGTTACACGATTTTTTTATGCAGGTAAAACTAGTTGCTTTGGTGAAGCAATTCTCAGGAATGACATACTAAACAGAAGCAAATCAGAAATCGGTTCATTTGAAAATAAATAATCTAACAAAACAAAATAAAACAAAATAACAGAGCCTGATTTTTAAACTGTGGAGATAAAGAGAAAAGTGATATAAAAACTAACAAATCTCAATAACTGAGTATTGGAGGCACTGATGATGAGTGTCTTTTTAACCTTTGTTTCTGTGTGTGCTGAACTGAGGATGCTATTTTCTATACTATGTTCTGATTCCACTGAAGTAAATAACAAAACTCCTATTGTAGTCAGTGGTAGAGGATTAGTTCCTCTATTTTTTACTAGGGCAGAGGCTTTTTCCTTACTATTATTGTATCTTTATATAAATATAGGAGCATTATTGAAAGCCTGAAGTTTCAAGCCATTGCCTTGCTCATCTTCTTAAATTCAGTACCACATGGCAGATTTCTGTGGAGCCTTATCTCTCAAACCAAAAAGAAAAGCATGATCATAATAGTCAGCTTGGCTTTTCTTCTCATCTCTATACGCACTTCAGTGCAGGAGAAGTTCAGACACCACAGAGCTTCAAATGGTTTCTTTCAAAGGCATTAAGAAAAGAAAGGGAAACAAATATTGAGCTATTACAAAGAAGTTTTCAGCCAGTGCATGTTTATTAAGCTTACTTTATTCTACCCAGCATATTCAAAGACATCTGATTAAACTGTCCCAAATAAAAAGGACAAAGCTTTCTTCAGTCTGTGCAGTACAGATAAATAATTTTGTGGAGATTTTTATCATCTCTCAGACTCTGTACTGGAGACTTGTTGAGACATTTCAAACAGGCAATGTGCATTGCCAAATGCAGTCCTGTTCAGAATATGCTAAAATATTATATCTGGATATGGGGAGATGATAGAAAATATTGTTTCTAATCACTACATGACATACTTTGCAATTCTTACACATAGTCAGGCATATTTCTTGCTTCACATATATTTCCAGTGAAATCCCTGGAAAACATCACAGAAATAAGGGTGGGAAACTTATCATAGGAACTTGCTATATTGCCTAGCACACAGTGACCATTCAGACCTTTGTTTGAGTGTCCTACTTTTAATTTCACATTCTCTAGTGTTTCAGGTGTGTGATAATCTACTTTTATTTAGAGATATTTTTGAAAGGCACCACTCAAAGGTGGACAGAAACACTTAATAACATTTCCTTTATTAAAACGGAGACACAGACCTGGACATTTTCACTCACGTGCTTGGCTATAAGTTCTCTTGAAGTCGGCATCTAATGCTACCTGTTATCTTCCTGATTTATTTAATTATTTCAATAATTAAATTTGTTCCATACAAGAAATGTTGATTCTTATTGAATTAGGGAATTTAACTGCTCCCTCTTCCCACCATGCTTCAGTGTGAAAATCAATAAGCCCAATCACTTTTTATCTACTTATACTCGCTTTTAAACTGGTAATTAGTGAACAAATAGTGTTACATTCAAACCACGCGACTAAACAGTCAGTGCTATTCCTTCCAATCTTCTTTTTTTTCTTCCATTTTATCTTATTCAGTTGATCTAAGAGATGGAACAGATAATAATATAGCTTCAGTTCTATGCAAAACCACCGTAGTTACACATTATGCTGTTCTGCTTGGAGATCAAGACTTAGAAGTAGCTGAAGAGACTGAAGCGTTAAATCCTCAATAATAAAGAATAAAAGAAAACTATAATATCATATCAAGAATGAACTTAATGATTCCTTTTATAATATTTTTCTCATTTTGAAATGATGTATGTGACTACTGAGTTTAGGAAACTTCAAATACATTAATGAAAGGGGTATTTTGTATATACATAAATGTCGACCAACAGCCATGTGAATCTCCAACTAAAAATATTAACCAGCAGTAAAATCCCTTATTAATAGGTATTTAAAAATTGTTAATTATTTTTTTTTCCCCCATGAGTCTTCATTTCTATGTTTCCTCTTCTAAGCACTGTCGCTTTGTTTTACTGTTCCCCTGACTGTCTCTACATGAGTACCAAAAGTATCACACTTCTTGCAATGAATTTGTGACTGGCATCCTGGCAGCAGCAGAGCCTGCAGATATTCACTTTCTCTTTTGTGACATTTCCTTATCATTTTGTTTGTTAATAGAACAAAACAGTCCCTAAAAACATTACTACCCATTTCTGTTTTCTCTGAAGGAGAAGCAACGTGAACACCACTAAAGGGAAGAACAACCTGAAGATGGTGTCTTCACTGAAGAGTAGTTACTTTAAAATGTGGTAAGTGGATCCCAAATCCACAGTTTTCTGTTGCTCCCTCCCAGTCAGCACTACTTGTAGCTGTCACTCTTCCCCACTGCCACTAGTTAATGCAGCTTGCAGTTATATATGAGCAAGCATAGTACAGCTTATGGCTGATTCAGGCTCACCGAAGTAATGATTATCAGGTTTCATTGCTCCCTGAACACATGTAATGCCTCTTTAACTGGAGGTACCCATATTTTTCTAACTTTTTCATCCTGTCTTTAGAAGATGGAAAATAAAATTAATTAAAGTGGGTTTTATTGCACATTTGGGAAAGTGATGTGCCCTTGTGGCTCTGGATCAGCAGTCTCTGATTTCATATTTGCATGAAGATAATAAGGAAAACAAGACAATTGATATAATACCTTCTACAGAGAAGATTTCTGTTACTCATGGCATATCCTTCATGACCACAATGCTGCAATGCGATAGCTTACCACTGCAAGTGGTGCCTCTTTCTCTTTTTGCCTTTATGGAAAAATATAGTTCCTTTCTACATGAAGAGCTTATAACTCTCATCTGCCCAATGCAGCTGCAGCTTGTACAATGCAATTTTAATCTGAGTTGTAAAAACTGCTCAGTTCTCTTCCCTTAATATTTGAGCAAAATATCATAGCAAGCTTCCACATGTATACGCAGATAAGAAATGCAAAATCTTGTGTTTAGAATGCTCACTTACTCTCACGTTAGACACTGTTGCTGTTCTGGGATTCAAGAGTCTTTTATACTCTGTGGTCCTAAGCACTTGCAGTACTGCAGACAGACAAATTGAGTGTAGATTTCTTCCTGGTTGCACTGGCAGGCAAGAATTGGCCAGCAGATCATGGGAAAAGCAGATTGTCAGGGTGCATAGTTTTCCCAGTGCTGAGCTTGTACAAAGATTGATTATACCACATGCTGCAAAATCCCCTTATTAAAGCAGTAGCCAAATCAGTTTGGCATTTGGGGTTCTTTTTTTGCTCCCAGCAAAGTCAATTGGAGCTCTGCAGCAGACTTCAATGAGAAAAGGATAAGGCATTAAATAACATGCTGCACAGCTTTTGTGTTACTTGAAAGGAATCCAAGCAGAACCTTGCCAGAGTGATTGTGAATGTGGTATTTTTCCAGAAGAGTTTGGAAGGCCTCAGGTTTGGCCAAAGGAGTATAAATCAGTTCAAATCTAAAACTGTGCTAAGTTTCCCAAAACGCAAATGACAGACAACAAAAATGCATGAGAAAGATGGAAGCTGTAATTCAAGTTAACATCTGAGCAGAGTACAAAAGAGAGATGCAGCTGGTTAAATGAACTTTTTTTCTGAAGAAACTTCAGTTGTAATTTTTTTCGCATTGAATTTTAAAAATAGCCTCCACTTTACCCTTTAAGTGATCTGGAAAAGAACAAATGACAATAGCATAGTAATTTGGGGGACAATTTTCCTTAAATACATGTTCTATTCGATATTGAACCCTTTAGATATTTGGAAGCTTCAGGACTCAGATATCTGAAAGAAGCTGCATAAATTGAGGAATTCTGACAATACCACTTGGCCTAATAGCTACTTGATCACGATTCCTCAGTGGATCCCACTGTTCTGGCTGATTGGAAGGCTCTCAGTTGCATACAGTAATACTGAAACGCCAGTCAAACCACTGTGGTTAGGGTTATGCATGCACCGTCATTGTTAAGCCCTATTGTCAGTGTCTTTGTAATCTAGATGTAAAATCATTCTTAGCTGAGAGTACAAGCCTGGAAGCACATCTACTTGATTATTTTTACATAATTTTAAAATTGTCTATTCTCTTTTGCCATCTGTTCTTTTCTTTCTTTCTTCTTATTTTTTTTAACCCACTCTTTTTTCTATAACAAGAAAAAAAAAATGAAAGCTTGTCTCCCCAAAATCTAATGTTCAAACTTGGGATGGGGTGGGTTTTTTCAGGGAACTGCATTTTTTCTATTGGTGCTGCTTCTAGATTACTCTTACTGCAGGGTACTTTTTGTCTTTTCGCATAAGAAAATATCTTTACAATACTTAGTGACTTCTCTCTTGGTCAAAGCCACACTGCCAGCTATTTCAGAACAAATTTGCAGCTGACCTCCCTGTGGCATTTCCTTGATGTTGGCTGCAAACTAGTCAGGATCCACTAGTTCTGCACTGAGTCATTCCTGATAGTGCCGTATTGCAATAGTTATCCCATTGAATTCATTTGACATTGTATAGCAAGAAAGGGCACTGTAACTGATTCTTCCAGAAGTAACTGAAATTTAGCAAAGAGAAATTTGGAGGCTTTGTGCTGTATTTTTTTTTCTTGCATACTTAAGGCTTTTTCTTTTGTAAGAAATGAGGAATTCATATACTTGGTCTTTCTGATTGCTTTTAATATTAGATTTCATGTGTTTCATGTTGCTTTTACTCTCTTCCTTTCTTTAACTACCTGATTTGTCTTGGTATGTGTACTGTGCTCCACTAACTGATTTGGGAATATAACTCAAATTCAGTATTACAAAATAATTTCTATGATTTACATTGGTATTGTTATTGTATTTGAAAACAATAATTCAGCAATCTGATTAAAATAATACTTACAGTGATTCAAAAAGTAGCTGTATGATTATTGCTTACCTATCATATGAAGACATATCATTTATTAACCCTTTACTTTACAATGGATCAATCAAACTTTTTTACTTATTTTAAACTATGGCAAAATTAAGCTAAAAAGAAAAAAAAAAAAAGAGAAAATGTAAAACTTATTTTTTTCTTCAAATGACATAATTCATCATTTTTCTCAGACTGTCAACAACATAGTTATACAGACAGGGGTCCGAAAGTCCCTGGCTATTATATTCAAAATCTGTATGACTTGATGACTCCAGGGCAGACCCTTGGCTGAAGAGACTGAACTACATCTGTTTCTTGAGTTAGGTGCATAACAAGACTTAAACGTCAGGCAGGTTTGGATGCCAGCATCCAGGATCCAGTGAATGCTGTTTCTCCTCAGCTTTTTTTCTGAGGAAGATACTGGGGTGCCTTGTTCCGGTTACAGTGTGTAGGCCATGGAAAAGGAAATGCAGTATGGCTCAGCATCAACTTGCAGTCTTCACTTTCAGGTGTCAGCAATTTGCATTCCTTACCCGTTCATCAGCTCTGCCTCCCCTCCTTCCAGTGCAACTCTACTAAATACCAGAAAACTGCTTCTGACTGCTTGTGCAGTTCCACCCTGTGTCTCTGCTTTTTCCTTAAGTCTTGTGAACGAGTCTTGCAGTCAGCCTGAGGATGCCTGTGTGCCCATGATACAACATGATTAGCAGCCTCTGGAGATCACCACCTGAAAACTACACATTACAATTCAGAGACCTTCTTGGGAGAAGAATTTATGCAGTACCTGATGGCAGTTTGCCTGGCTTCAGCCAAATATATTGATTGCTAGATGCATTAATTTTAGGAAGCAGACTTTCTCTGTTTTTATCAAAGAGCCAATACGCAGCTGTGAAATCATTTAGCTGGCTTAACTAAGATTATTTGACAAGGAGAACAGTTATATTAATATAACTGAGCATGTCTTTGTTTAATTGCCCCTCTCTTTCAAACAACCCTGTTATGATCAAATGGAAGGATCCTAAAACATTGTTATTACTACCTTAGCAGTCCTACAGAGGAAAGATGTCAGATAAAGTAGTAAAAATATCTAAAACTGGCTCAGTATTAGCAAGGAAGTCTCTTCTTTTCGAACCGTCTCTACCTCTTAGTGAGTTTGACTTTGTTTTCCTTGCAAGTCATCTGTACATAGTTTGTTGGTTATTTTGTTGCTTAATGTTGTCTGCCTCTCCTCCTTCACACAATCTTCAGTTCGACATTTGTCTTTTTGAAAAATAAATAAAGGTTCCTTTCTGTACTGACTTTTTAGGAAATTTATATCTTCCAAGAGAGAGGACAGTCTTGGTGATCCCTGCAGGCTGCTGAACAGTTCTGAGTGGTACAGACAACCTCTTATCTCTACATGACAAAAAAAAAAAAAAAAAAAAAAAAAAAAA
>JACDJE010002438.1:3705102-3715116 GCA_016647715.1 Pavo muticus
TTTTTTTTTTTTTTTCCTGATAAGGCCACTTAAAGGAAATGTATTGGTTTATTGATACTCATATGATGATCATTTTTCTATCATCTTCTTTTCTTTCCTATACTAAGAAAGAATAATTAGTTAAAATGTTTTGCTAACGGTAATCACGATTATTATAGGCTTTCCCCTGACTAAGATAGCGTAAGCTTTCCCCCTAGCATTCCCTCTAGGTTCATGTGATACATCAAAAAAACTCCATGACTCAGATGTTCTTTCTGTGGTTAAACATTTCTTTCTTCAGGGGATAAGTCAAGGAGGTCAAAAGGTTATGTTACAACAACTCTTTATACAAACATTCCAGTTTGGGGGCAGCCTGAGGCTGTTCCATCTCTTTTCACAACTAAAAGCCTTATCTGACAATAAGTCCTTCAGACTGCAGTCAGATGTACTTTGAGACCTTTAAAGGCTTTCACTCACTTGAGTGGACTATTTAAATCTAGGAGTGGTTCAAAGAACGTGCAGTTTGCAAAAAGGCAGAAGATGATTCCCAGGGAATGATGTTATGGACCTGAGCAAGTACTTTACATTTCTTAACAAAGATACAGTGCTTTAAATGGCTGTTGTAAGTATCCCACTGCTTTGTGTTGTTAAGTCATCTGATCTCACACAGCATTTTTTTCTCTCTACAGTTTCCAGTTATTCCACAAGCATGCTGCAATTGGATTCTTGAACTAGAAAGCCCAATGGGTACTTCTGCAACTTTAGTTCCACAATTTAGTTGTTTGCAGATATGATTTTACCACTTACTGCCCATTTCAGGTTTGTAGCCATTAGAGGGCAGACCATAACAAATTGTTGTTGAACAGTCATGTACTTTGTCTCAGTAGAGCTATTTTTGCCAAACAGAAATCCTGAGAGAGTTACCTTCAGCTTTACTGTCAGGTAAATAAGCCACAGAAACAGTCCAAGGATGAGAGAAGCAAGTTTTTTCTAGCATTCTTTTGCTGTTATCATCTCTTTCTGAAGACAGACTTCACATCTCCAGCGTCTGCTTTTGCAGCTCCTCTGTGAGCTTCTGTGCAGCCTATTTTGTTAAAAAGTATAACATTTTCATTTTCATTGTTGTACTGCTAGAAGAACTGACCTCTTTTGTTACAGGAACTTTCCTGGAAGGGTTAATGTACATTCAGACAATCTGTGCTTTATCTCTATCTTTGACTAGGGAAAATAGCTGGGTGAGGCTCTGAAGAAGATATGGACATGGTTCATTACTTTTGTAAAGAACAAAAAGGCACTGACCCCCTCCCCCCCAATACACAAAACCAAACAAACAAATAACATACTACCAGATACAATAATCCTCTCCTCCACCACCAAAATTCCTTCAATTCAAAATTGGTTCATGAGGCCTGGAATTATTCTAAAACATTTTTAAAAGTAACGTGAAACTCCAGAATAAATACAGATGTGGTTTATGAGTATATATCAATAGCAAAAATGTTAGAATTTACTTAAATGAGCAGAAAAGAAAATTAATCCTAATATTTTTATTTGTATATAACAATCATCTAAGGAGAGGGAGAAAATATAGGATAAATTTAGTTTTCTAAAATGTATTAATCTCTGACAACCTTAGGTTGCAGAGCTAATGCCCACAGAGAAGGACTTTAAATTCTCTCAACTGAGAGAAAACAGTAATAATTGTCTATAAGGCTGACTTGATGGTTGACTGGAATAAACTTGTGAAAAAGCTGGGTAGTAGGAAATGAACATACTATGGTAACTACAGCACACACCTATCTAGATTCAAATAAATCATCCAAATGAAAATTATGCCTGAATTATTTTTATATTTTGTCTGTCAAAGATGGATAGAATTATAAGAAAGGGACTTTACTAGATTAACCTGTCACCCATTTCCTGTCCATTGAATTCAACAGAAATAGAAGTAAATAACATTCCTTCCTTCCTTCCTTCCTTCCTTCCTTCCTTCCTTCCTTCCTTCCTTCCTTCCTTCCTTCCTTCCTTCCTTCCTTCCTTCCTTCCTTCCTTCNAAAAAAAGCTTTTTGCACATATGATTCTGTGAATGTATCAAGATGAATACCAATCTGATGAATGTGTCCTTGGATATTAATATGGTTGTCAGACAAGCCCCTTACAATTTAGCTATTGTCTCTGAACAAAAGACTAGGGATCTGAAGTTCCCATCCTTAACTCTAAGAGTATTAAGCATCCATTTTTCTGCAGAAGTCCCCAAAATCTCAAGTACTCCAAAATAATTCACCAATCTTTCTTGATGAAAAGATACAAAAAGAAAAAAGAATACAAAAAGAATACATAGAAATTAAATAAGAAAAAAGTCTTTGAAATATCTGTCAAATTTTGCCAGGATACCAATGCTTTACTAAACTTTGGGATGGGAGGGTTGAATAAAAAATCTTACAAGTTTCCATTGAACTCAGTTTTGCCTTTTACATCTGCTTTCTGCAAATAGTCTGCTGCACCAATAGAAGGGACTGCTGAATAACCTTAATCTCTTACATAGTTCACTTTCTGGACATTGTTTCCCTTCCTTGCAGAGTTTCCCTGGGAAAATCCCTCCCATCCAAAAGTCTGAGTTTATATAGGCTTATAAGAATGTGTTCAGACACTACATAAAATGTCAGTGGGCTACAGTTGGGTGAAAGGCTAGAGTGCTCACATTTTATTTCTCATTAGTAAAGTGAAGGAGTGAGTGTTTAAGTTTTGTTTTGTCTTATTTTCCCCAAGTATAAATTTTCTATAGCTAATAATAGCAGTCTGAAGTTAACCCTATTGAAATTTTGCCATTTATTTTCAAGAGTCTGTGCTTTTACTGGAAAGAAAGAGAATAAAGGAGTTCTTTGCTTCTTTTCTCTAAATACTATATACACATAGATTTTGGTGATTCTTGGTTTTGTAGCAATAAAAAAAAAAAATTAAACAAACAAAAAAATTCAGTCTAAAAATTTCCCTGTACTATAGAATATTTAAAGTCAGAAAATCCAAGCTGTCCATTTTAAATCTATGGGAAAATCAGGAGATTCTATAGTGCAATAAGATCATTAAGGAAAAAAATGGCACAAGCAAAAAAGAGCAGTGATGTTGACAAAGAAATATTGTGAAATTTTAATAGCAGTTCCAGTAGCTGCACAGTGTATTGTAGTTAAATAATTTTGTCAGCTGCTTATCTTGTAACCATTGGCCATGCCATAGTTCTCTATAAACCTTTACATGAGATAGAATCAGCTTTAATGAAATCTGAGTAGCTGACATATTAGGCAATGCATTATACTGGAAGAAATGCTCCTTGATATTTTTCCAAAGGACTGTCTCTTGACTCTAATCACTTTTTCCTTATCATGCATGATGTAACTGAAGAGTTAAAGAAACTAATTATTTTGACAGTGACTGCAAAATAGTTTAAGAGCATCTGAGGCTCTAGAAATTATTTCCTTTATCCTGTATTGATAAACACGCTAAGCAACAGCACAAAGCAGAAGCTGATTTCATCATGCCTACTAGCTGCTGGACCAGTGAACTGGATCCAAAGCAATAGGAAAATCTTCCTTATTTTGCTGCTCTAACAACTTTGAACTCCACCATGCAAAAAGCATTTTAGAAGACAAGTTTCAAAGCAAATTTATTCATAGATATTTTAAAAGAGTATCTGTTTAAAATTGCATTTTTAGTTCATGTATATCACTTCAAATGCTTTAAATACCATAATGTCAAATGCAGGAGTTGTTTCAGCTCAAAGGAAAATAATCACAGTCTGTGCTTTGGTGGTGAGTTTAGGAATCACAACACCCGAAAATTCAACCTAGTAAGTTGACTCAGAACATCTGAGATATCTACCCATCCTTACAGAGTCAGTGGAAATGGATAAATACAATCAAAAACAAGCTGAATGTCTTAGGCGCTGAGCAGGGGAGTCTTAAGGCTATTAAGAGAAAATGAATGTCAAACAATGAAAAGGAGTAAAGAGAGTAATACACCCAGACTCAGATCAATCAGCAAGGGCCAAAGGCTGACAAGCAAGAAGGACAAATGTCTGCAGTTCAGTGGCTACGGAACTCTGCTCATGCTGAAGAGAAGGGGCTGTCTTTGAAAAGAATGAGATTCAGCTTCAAATATTTGAGAATACATTTCTTTATTTGGAATGTATTATTATTATTCTTTAATATGAATTAAAAAATATATTGGTTGACTGGCTACCAATATTGAAGTTTAAACTTTTACTCTTGGTTTTCTTTCCAAACTATTTAAGAACTATTCTACCTTCATCTGAAACAATAATTTGTCTAAATTTTTATAATAGTCTTTGGAGAACTTGAGGAGAGTATTTCCTATTCTATATGAAGGTTTATTTTCTTTCTAACTGCAATCTTTCTATTTTCATATCTGATTAAGATTACCGTAAAGTCTATGTTACAACCAGAAGGAGATCTGTATTCTCCGTGAGCTAGCACTTTTTCTGTCTTAAATTGGATGACTTCAGTGGAGTTGTGCCAAATTTCAGCTTCTGAAAATCTGTTTCAGCATTTCAGTTTGCAATTGGAATGTGAGGTGACAGCAGTTTTACAAAAAGCTTGTCTAGCATGGTCAGGGCTTGCACTGCAGATGGAAGAATTTCAGATTCTTTGTTTACATTATAATGATTTTATTTTGGCTGCGCGTATACCTTATTGTTACTTTTCAGCTTTATGATGTTTATTTTCTGGTATGAGGAAGGTGAATTTAAAAGGTGCATGTAGACTCATGCAAAGAAATCTACATTTACAAATACAGATATTGACAGTGCTTACATACATCGAGAAGGGAATACCCACACCACTAGATGATGTGATCTCTCGTAGATGTGCAGCATATCTTGAATAGAGAATTTTCTAATAGCTGTTTGCAGTTATCTTTGCAGTACTTCAGAGTGATCAGTGCCAATCAACATATGTCTATAGAGAGCAGATCCCATCAATAGACAACTTCAAATAAATTACTGGAAAGATTCCTGTTTGGTTGGTAGGTCATTGTCAGGCTTCTGTAAGGATTTGAATATTATACAGTATTCAGACAAAAAGAAACCAAAACAATGTTAAATAAACATAAGCTATTTGTAAACTATATAGATTAATTGCTAACCAATAAAACTCAATAGAGAGTTATCATAATGGTGTGATTTTTCGATCTGCAGACTATTTGTATTTTGACTCTACTCCTTTTTGTTATAAGCATAATTTTTTTTAATCTGTGACATTTAGTAAATATAAAAGCTTGATCAGTATCAGCTGTAGATACTAGAGAAGGAATCATCAACACTTGTTAGAAAACATAAATAAATTATTGCATTTCAGTACAAGTAAACATTAATGTTACACTAGAACTAGTTTGATTAGGAACCCAGAGGAGGAGTAGAGAACTGTGTGCTTTTTTTTTCTGATGTGACTAATGCTGCACAGAAGAGCTGTGGAAGTGGTCAGAGGAAGATATGCCTCATAGTAAGGCCTGGAAGGAGTCCACTTTATTTAATAACAGAAAGAAAATATTAAGTATAACAAATGCAATCTGTAAGTAGTTTGGACAAAAGAAAGAAACAATCTGAACACTTCTGCCAGAGGGTTAGTTAGCTACTGGTGACAGCACCTCATCATGGATAGTGGGACAGTCTCACTGAGGACTTTAAAAAACAAATCTGAACAGTTTCGTAAAGTAATTAATTCAAATGGAATTGCTGAACTGAAAGCAGAAGTTACATCATAAAAGTCCAGTAGCCTGTGTCATGCAGAAGCTCAGACTACAATCACAATAGTCTATTTTAAATTTAATGTTTTTGTGATTCCTGCTAGCATATCAGTATCACAGTCAGTATTCATTTATCCATGTAACGTGCTTTCCAAACACATCTTTTATTTTACCACTCTTTTATAAATGATGAGCTGAGACAAAGATGTTTGTCAGAGATGTACAATCCAGTTTAGACTTGTCTAATGCTATAGATATCCAGTGTTGCTAGCACCACCATTGTTTTTTTTTTTTTTTTTGCCTAAAGGACCAATTCTTCACAGAATCACAGAACCATAGAATCATACAATTGTAGGGTATGAAAGGGAGCTCTAAAGATCATCTAGTACAAACCCCTGCTAAAGCAGTTTCCCTACAGCAGGTTGCATAGGAAAGTGTCCAGGTGGGTTTTGAATATCTCCAGAGAAGGAGGCTCCACAACCTCTCTGGGAAGCCTGTTCCAGTGCTGTCAGCCTCAAAGAAAACATTTTCCTCATGTTCAGTTTGAAATTCCTGTGTTCCTCCTTGTTCCCATTGCCCCTCGTCCTGTCTCTGTGTATCATAAAAAAACCCAGGCCCAAACCACTTGACTCTCATTCATTAGATATTTATAAGCATTAATAAGATCCCCTCTCAGTCTTATCCAGGCTGAACAGCCCCAGGTCTCTCAGCCTTTCCTCATAAGGAGATGCTTCAGGCCCAACTCACTCCAGCAGGCCAGCACCCAGCCTGTACTGATGTATTCAGTAAAAGTGTGTCCCCTCTTGTAAAAGCGTGTTTCCTCCTACCCCTCAAAACAAAACAGAACAGCTACGTGTAGCTGTGATCTTCTGCTATGTGACTATCTACTTCCTACATGAACACCAAGATTTCTAATGTGATTTTGTCAAAGTGGTTGATTGAATGTAAAAGAGGTAGCAGCCAATGCCTATGTACTCTTTGCAAATATGCACAGAGAGACAAATTTTTGCTATGCATGATTTTTATTTTCAGAGAAACAAATACGCATTAAAAAATTCAAAGCCATGTAATCTTCATAGCTAAAACTACACAATTTCAAGACAGACAGTGTTAAGCCAATATAGATTGAATTTGATTTTTTTTTCACTGTATCATTTTACTCCTGTAAAACTCTCTCTATTCAAAGTTTTCCTGATCTTAGAAATCTACAGTGCTTGTAATTTGCCACAGTACTTGCTACAAAAAAAAAAAAAAAGCAAGATGGAAAATTCATGATTTGCCTTAAGCTGATTTCTTCTAAATTCAGTTTTCTGCAGTAGTCTGTACCGGCACGTATGGTGCAAAAATGACCCATTTAATTTACTTTGGCTAAGGTACTAACCCTAGACTTTGAAGCAAACCAAGAGAGTTGTAGTATACTAGCATAAAATTTCATGACCACCACCAAGATTAAGTTCTATAGAGAGTAACAATCCATATTATATTTTTTTGATTGGGTTTCCTTTTGATTACTCACGGTAGTTGTCTCTGTCAGTACAGTTTTATTAAATCTAATTTCAGAGTAAAATACTGCTTCTATGCATATATATACGTATACATTTCTGTGCATGTATTATGTGATATACTATCAAATGATGTGCACCTTCATTGTATTTCACTTCCCGAATATAAGCACTGGAACAGGTTGCCCAAGGAGGTTGTGGATGCCCCATCCCTGAAGGCATTCAAGGCCAGGCTGGTCTGGTCTGGTGGTTGGCGACCCTGCACATAGCATAGGGGGGCTGAAACTAGATGATCATTGTGGTCCTTTTCAACCCAGGCCATTCTATGATTCTATGATTCTATGAATATCTCTGAATTTTGCTAATGCATGGGTCAATTTGATATTAAAATCATTCCAAAAATAGTAAGGAATAATAATAAAAATAAATACCTCACCCAAACTGTCTTTATTGTAATTAAAGCTCCCAGAAATGCATCTGCTTTCAGCAAACAGCCATTCTTTCTTTTTCATTGAGATCTTCACACAATATTTCTTTAGTCTGTACATGGTCTGCCACGCAGTTCATATCCTCTGAATTCTCAGCTTGGAATGGAAACTGTTGCACTTGTCCACATCATGTTCACACTAACAGTGATCCTTGAGGTCTGGTTCTTAATTTCTTAGGCTGCTAACAGTTCTTGCCTTTTCTGATCACATTGAAAATCTTGCGTATTCTTTTGTGTGTCATCCTGGGTGCTAAATAATAGATGTTTGCACTTCTACAAACATTCTTTTTTTTTTTTTTTTCCTGATAAGGCCACTTAAAGGAAATGTATTGGTTTATTGATACTCATATGATGATCATTTTTCTATCATCTTCTTTTCTTTCCTATACTAAGAAAGAATAATTAGTTAAAATGTTTTGCTAACGGTAATCACGATTATTATAGGCTTTCCCCTGACTAAGATAGCGTAAGCTTTCCCCCTAGCATTCCCTCTAGGTTCATGTGATACATCAAAAAAACTCCATGACTCAGATGTTCTTTCTGTGGTTAAACATTTCTTTCTTCAGGGGATAAGTCAAGGAGGTCAAAAGGTTATGTTACAACAACTCTTTATACAAACATTCCAGTTTGGGGGCAGCCTGAGGCTGTTCCATCTCTTTTCACAACTAAAAGCCTTATCTGACAATAAGTCCTTCAGACTGCAGTCAGATGTACTTTGAGACCTTTAAAGGCTTTCACTCACTTGAGTGGACTATTTAAATCTAGGAGTGGTTCAAAGAACGTGCAGTTTGCAAAAAGGCAGAAGATGATTCCCAGGGAATGATGTTATGGACCTGAGCAAGTACTTTACATTTCTTAACAAAGATACAGTGCTTTAAATGGCTGTTGTAAGTATCCCACTGCTTTGTGTTGTTAAGTCATCTGATCTCACACAGCATTTTTTTCTCTCTACAGTTTCCAGTTATTCCACAAGCATGCTGCAATTGGATTCTTGAACTAGAAAGCCCAATGGGTACTTCTGCAACTTTAGTTCCACAATTTAGTTGTTTGCAGATATGATTTTACCACTTACTGCCCATTTCAGGTTTGTAGCCATTAGAGGGCAGACCATAACAAATTGTTGTTGAACAGTCATGTACTTTGTCTCAGTAGAGCTATTTTTGCCAAACAGAAATCCTGAGAGAGTTACCTTCAGCTTTACTGTCAGGTAAATAAGCCACAGAAACAGTCCAAGGATGAGAGAAGCAAGTTTTTTCTAGCATTCTTTTGCTGTTATCATCTCTTTCTGAAGACAGACTTCACATCTCCAGCGTCTGCTTTTGCAGCTCCTCTGTGAGCTTCTGTGCAGCCTATTTTGTTAAAAAGTATAACATTTTCATTTTCATTGTTGTACTGCTAGAAGAACTGACCTCTTTTGTTACAGGAACTTTCCTGGAAGGGTTAATGTACATTCAGACAATCTGTGCTTTATCTCTATCTTTGACTAGGGAAAATAGCTGGGTGAGGCTCTGAAGAAGATATGGACATGGTTCATTACTTTTGTAAAGAACAAAAAGGCACTGACCCCCTCCCCCCCAATACACAAAACCAAACAAACAAATAACATACTACCAGATACAATAATCCTCTCCTCCACCACCAAAATTCCTTCAATTCAAAATTGGTTCATGAGGCCTGGAATTATTCTAAAACATTTTTAAAAGTAACGTGAAACTCCAGAATAAATACAGATGTGGTTTATGAGTATATATCAATAGCAAAAATGTTAGAATTTACTTAAATGAGCAGAAAAGAAAATTAATCCTAATATTTTTATTTGTATATAACAATCATCTAAGGAGAGGGAGAAAATATAGGATAAATTTAGTTTTCTAAAATGTATTAATCTCTGACAACCTTAGGTTGCAGAGCTAATGCCCACAGAGAAGGACTTTAAATTCTCTCAACTGAGAGAAAACAGTAATAATTGTCTATAAGGCTGACTTGATGGTTGACTGGAATAAACTTGTGAAAAAGCTGGGTAGTAGGAAATGAACATACTATGGTAACTACAGCACACACCTATCTAGATTCAAATAAATCATCCAAATGAAAATTATGCCTGAATTATTTTTATATTTTGTCTGTCAAAGATGGATAGAATTATAAGAAAGGGACTTTACTAGATTAACCTGTCACCCATTTCCTGTCCATTGAATTCAACAGAAATAGAAGTAAATAACATTCCTTCCTTCCTTCCTTCCTTCCTTCCTTCCTTCCTTCCTTCCTTCCTTCCTTCCTTCCTTCCTT
>JACDJE010002438.1:3715256-3796623 GCA_016647715.1 Pavo muticus
CCTTCCTCCCTTCCTCCCTTCCTCCCTTCCTTCCTCCCTTCCTCCCTTCCTTCCTCCCTTCCTCCCTTCCTTCCTCCCTTCCTTCCTTCCTCCCTTCCTCCCTTTCTTCTTTCCTTCCTTCCTTCCTCCCTCCCTCTCTCCCTCCCTCCCTCTCTCCCTCTCTCCCTCCCTCACTCCCTTCCTTCTCTTTTATCCTGTAATACAATTGGGGGATTATCCTACTTTCATTTTACCATTCAGCATTTAGAAACTTTTCTTCTTGTTAGTAAGCAAAGTGCTAAGAGATCACAGAGGGTTCCCTCACTCATACAGAATCTTATTTATTCCTTTTGAAATCCATTACTTAATTCTTTTCTGCTGTAGGCAAGTCCTTTATTTCAACCATAATTCTTTTCTTGAGAACAGATCAGCAGTTTCCTCTTAACTGAAAAGCTTTGTACAGTGACTGCTGAAAGATGTGTGGTCTCTTTTCCCCAGTACAGGCTTCTGTAACTATGACAATTTGCTTTGTTTCCAGTTAACCTCACAGAGGGAGACATACTGGCAGCTTTTCTGGGGAACAGAGAAGTAGCTCTTTGGTTTTTAAAGCAATTAGTAATTAACTTTAAAACTTGCACTTTCATGTTGTAATATTTAATCTTCTGGCAAGACGCTGTTTTTTTTTTCTGGACATTTTCACCTTGTTTTTCAGTAAATTGAAGACTGTTTAATTCCATTCTGAAATGTAATAACAGCCCTAACTGGCCCCTGGAAAATATCCTATGAGTAACATAAAGCTAATGTAAGAGCTACAATACTTCTGCTCCCCCCACTAGACTATGACTATCACCAAACAGCACTGCACAGTAGTTAACTCCTTCCAGAAGCCTGCAGACTATTAGTGGAAGCATAAAGTAAAACTGAATATGGATGTAGCTTACCACAATGTTTTCCTTTGTTGTCCCCTGCCAGGGAACAACAATGGAGAGAACCTGACTTAAATCTCTAAGCCAAACTACCTAAATTAATCAAATATCATCTAGAAAGTCACACTTGGTCTATGTGTGGACCATACACCACAGCAGAGGGTTTGCTTTTGAGCATTCAGTTTTTGTTGGATGGCAGCTACAATATCTCTAACAAAAAATCTTTCCCTCTGATTGAGCTAGCAAGCTTTATGCAGCTAAAAGTCATTCTTGCATACACCTTTTCAGTTTCTGAGCTTATCTTCAAGAGTCAATACTGACATTCTCTTCAGTGTTTATATCTTCCAGTTCATACTGCACCCAGTTAGTCTCCTATCTTGCTTTTAACTAATTCTTTGTTAAACATATTTTCGTATAACATTCAGTTTTTCATCCCTGAAATGATCTTTTCTGATCCTTTAGTTCTTGTTACTACTTTTTCATTATTTGTTTGAATAATTATGCTCTAAGCTTTTATTCTTTACCTTACGGGAGTATAAACAAGTGATAAATGTTGTATCATCCCACTTCCTATTTTAATTTTCATTTTTATCTAGGTTTTCTTTACCAAAACTTATACTTTCTTTCTTCCTCTTTCTTCCTTTCCTTCTCATTTTCTTTCTCTCTCTTTCTCTCTTTCTTTCTTTTAGGAGAATGTATTAAACTTTTTAGCTTCACTTTGGATCAAGATCAATATTTCAACTACATTCATATCTTTGATATATAGCATTTAGCTGGCGGAGACTATAAGAAGCAATATATTATTTTCCTCTAAAGAAGAATGGGAATCTGATCTGGAGATTACCCACTAAGCGATTGTGAAGATTTATTTCAATTCCCCTAAGAACGAGTTGGTATATAATTTGTTGTGTAGGATTTATTACCCTCCCAAGAGATTTCATTGAATGTGTACAAACATTTCCTTGATGTTCCCAAGATGTGTGATTGTGAATGGATTTTCTTGTTAGTATGATACAGATTTCTCCCACTACTTCTTGGGACATTTTCAGTCTTGGCATTACTTGTCTCCATTAGCTCTTCCACAGTATGATCAATAAGCTGTATCACTTAGCTTTGATTACACTGCCATATACAGATTTATCTTTATTAAAAATGTAGCCAAAGTCATCAGTAGTATTACTTGTGGTCACACATCTTTAACTTGTCTTATTGAAAGGATAAAGTCTTAATATTGTATTCTTAGATTACATTGTATCTTCAAAAACCTTATTCCTATATTCTTAGTCACCATACAGTTCCTTACCACTCCTCATGGACATTAAAATCTTCCTATAAGTACAGTATACGCATTACTGTAGTTTTATTGAGAAATTATTTTAAAAGCATTTTGATTTTTCTTAACATATTTCTGATACTACCACTACTTTAGCATAACTACAACTTGGCATATGTTCAAGACATTCATAACCACATTCAGAAATACTTTTCGGGCATCAGAAAAAGATTCTTCACCAGACGGTGGTCAGACACTGGAACAGGCTCCCCAGGGCAGTGGGCATGGCCCAAAATGCTGGAGTTCAAGAAGCATCTGGACAATGTTCTCAGTCATGTGAACTGATTTTTGGGTAGTGCTGTGTGGAGCCAACATTTGGACTTAAAGATCTTTGTGGGTCCCTTCCAACTGGGGATATTGTATGATTCTATGAAATCAGCATGAAAAACTCTTTATCCAAGGAAGCCTGATTACAGGTACACTTAACAATGCACCCTCCTTCACTCACATTTCTGTTGTTCACACATGTTCCAAATCTGATTCTGTCCCTTAAAGTTACTCTTATTCTTATTTTCTGAACAATAAAAATGAAGAAGATAATTCCATTTTTTTTTTTCTGTTTCAATATGTTTCCCGCCAGTATTTCTTTGATGACCAGTGGTCTCATATGAGTGACAGAGTGTAAGAGATGATTGTTATTTTATACCATTGCCTCAAAGCTTGCTGAGGAACACTGATGACAAGTCCAGGCAAGTCCTGGACAGAGGTTGAGAAGTCCTTTGTCTGGAGAACACTGATGGACAGGGCCTGGGCCCGAGCTGCAAAATCCTTTGTCTGAGAGGCACAGATGGACAAGGGCAGGGGCAACGAGAGAGAGAGAAGCTTGACATTAATGGCCGGGAAGCACTCTTTTGTGTGGGCTTATCTCGAAGGAGACGGCCCTCTCAGGAGGTGCTGCATATGACTCTTACCCAAGCACCCAGGAGTGTCACGTAGGCAGAAGAAGAAGGATAAAAAAGGGACAAGCAACCATGGTTTTTTAGGAGTTTCTGACAACAGATTCCTCATGAAGAACAAGGGGGGTTTCTGACAACAGATTCCTCATGAAGAACAAGGAAGGTTTTCTGACAACAGAAGCCTTATGAAGAAGAACAAGGAGGTTTTCTGACATGAGAAGCCTCACGACCTGCCTCTCTCCCTCCTGGACTTGCTCTGCGCTCTACCTGCTTGCTTCCTGAGGCCGGCCATGCTGCTGCTGCTCTCTCCCGGAGAAGAAAGGTGTCTGCCATCAGATTCCTCACTACGGAATGCCTGCATGCTGACGGACTCTTCTGGGCATGCTACCGGAGACCTGCTGCTTCCTCCCGGACTTACCCACGGCTTCTTCCTGGACCTACCCTGTACCTGCACCTTCTTGCTGCCTAAGACCGGCCACGCTGCTGCTGCTCTCCTCCCCTGAGCCTATGCCCTGGACCATTGGGCAACGGGATCTCTGCTGGATCCTGGTGGTGACTATCCCACCTTTACGGAATTCTTGCTTCTTTCCTATCTTTTCTATTGCCCATCTTCCCTTCCCCATATCCCTAAGCAATTAGGATTTGTAATAAACCTGGTCGGACCAACATTTGAACCGCTGTTTCTTAATCTCACGTCGGGTATACATACATTAAAAGAACCTCATCTCCCTCCTATAAATTGGAGCGAGACACAGAGTTAACTGAAATGGCAACATTAGTTCTAGAGTATATAAAAAAATCTCCAGTATCAAAGTAGTTAACCTATCAGCAGCCTCAGTTTGTCTGTTCATCAGAGATGCTTAAGAAGTAGCCAAGCTTACTTTTGGCTAGTAATGCTGAAATGAGCTAATTTCATTACTGGGAATAGTCTTGAGGAGGTAAAAACAAGAAAGAGATGAAAAAATAGCTTGACATGGTTGGAGCTGATCTGTGCTTTCCTGAGCAGGTTAGAAAGCTGGTATAGAAACCTATCTGAATAAAAGTATTCCTATGACAATTGCAGTGACTCTGTAAAGATATTCATATTGTTCACATGCATCAAGACAACAGGAAATGCTGCTTAACTTTTCCACAAAAATATTTTTCTCTGTATAATTGCAATGGCAACTGTTAATAAAATAAAGCAATTCATCTCCATCATCATAGCCCAGACTAAATGGCCCTAAAATCACTGAAACAGCATTTCTGTGATTAGGTTGATGGGTATTTACAGTCCTTAATGAAACATTATATAGTCATTTGTGCAAAGCATGAACATATTGTGTACTGAAACTGTCACAAAGCCAAGTTAAAATTATCCTGAATATAGATAGCATCTCATTGGCATGCCATGCTATGCTAACTCAAAAAAACCCTCATAATTTACATGCTTTTTCCTAATCTTTTCTCAACTATAGAACTCTATACAGTATTTTTAAAAAATATTTATAATCAGCCACCCAAATTCTCACTATTATTATGCTACCTTTTACGATGTTTCATTGACATAAAAAAAAATCCACATCTATTTTAAACCAAGACAGCTTTATTTACGTCAGTACCTCTTTATAGTGGTGATCACACCACTGGAACTAGCAGCTGCCTAACATGAAGCCTTGAACCACCTCTGCTATGTGATGCACTTAGGCCAGTCCTATATGAAACTCACAGGCTGCACTTACAGAGTTCTCGGCACACAGTCAGAACCAGTGTCTTCATGCCAAATTTCATATATGCAGTTGGAAGTCAGTTGTCTTTTAAACAGTATTGAAGCTTGACCTCCGTGCTTTCTTTGCAAAAGATGCAGTCTCCTTTTGGGAAACTGCAGATCACTAGACTGTGCATGTTTATGTATAATTATATAGTTAGGGATAATGGCAATGTTACGAACCCAAAATAATTATCAGAATTCTGTAACAACTTGTCTTCAGTATAATAAACTACTGCAGTACTCTGATTTTCTGTATTCAAAGGCAGCAACTATCTTCCAGTACGGACTAATCACATGAGTTTATCGCTGTGATTCTTGGCTTTTCAGTTTTCCAGACATTATATTTTTCACTTTCTAGTTACTGTATGACTATTGCAATGTTTCTGATTTCTTTGAGACTAAGATAATATTTTCTCTACCATCTGGAATGCTCCTACTATTTTTTGCTGAGTACATAATTGTAACTTTTTCTGCAGTGACATAACTGTGGCCTGTGGATACAAAAACGCATAGCTTTAGGGAAAATGAAGACTTGCCTGTCGTGTTTTTGTTAAACAGCAGAACGTTGAGATTGTTCTGTTTCTTTTTTTTTTTTACCCCTGCACCTTTGGTTTGCTAATTTATCTCCATCTGTAGTGCAGTAACTAATTTAGTCCTGTCATAAAGTATCTCGATCCTTCCATTGGTTGTTGAAATCCAAAAGTAGGATTCAAACTTATGTAAAGATATCCAGATGTATGAATCAGCCATAGAACTAGGTGTCAAAGTTGTTGTAATCAAAGGAGTTACAGCTGTCAGTGAAGCCTAGGTAGTGTGTCAGCTCACTTTGTTTGTTTGATTTGAGATGAATCTGTGCCTAGCTGTCTGCAGTACCCATAACGTTACACATTTTCCTGTGTCCAAACTAAGGAGCTTGGACATTCCCTCTTGACTCTTGACCTTAACTCTCAAGCTCAAACTGTTAGAACTTACACGTTCACTGCTATAAGGCCCTCATTCTGTGTTAGATAACAGCTCAGATGTAATCATTCTACCTACGATTGTGCAGAAGATGACCAACTGACAGCACATATCTCTCCTTTTGAATTCTGTACAAATTGCCCAGCATAGTAAGGCCATTACTATTTAGACTTTCAAATCCTATCTCACTTTGAGAGTCTTTATATATATGAATGTTGGCTGTAAAACTAATATATAAATAGGCTTATAATTTTTTGACTGTTTTGCCACTGCCTTACATCCTCAGAATAAAATGTTCTTCCTGAAAGCTTTTGACATGTTACCACTGATAAATGTTTCTCTAACAATAAAAGATTCTAGTCATGCTTCCAGTTGGTTCATCTATCACAAATATTCTAAAAGCCATCATAGTATATTACACAAGAATAGAAATGCTAGGGAAAAATCTGTTGAAATTTTTTGGATAGTTTGAACCAAACTCAGCACACATGTAGCTATGTAAGTGAAATGACATAATTTGTTAGTTCAGAAAAGACTATCAACAAATTTTAAATTCCATCTGAACTAATTGAATATATATAACCGGAAAATCCTGAAATGAATTCTTAGCTACTGTAAATCAATTTTATTATATTGAGTTAATGGTCCTTTCTTTACAGATCAAGCCAGGAATTTAGAAGTGAACTGAAGTTATTTGGTGGTTATAGTCAAAGCAGTTTACAGATCAAATATTTTTGCATATGAGTTCCAGAATTTGCAATAAATTAATTCCCACATTGACTACAGGTTAATGAAGCTAACATTGCTTCAAGAAAAAAACAATAGTCAGCACCATACTCGTTGAAGTTATTTTATAAGTACCTAAAACTCTATCCAGAAAACAAATAAAAACAAAACAACCCAATGCATATGTGGTGAGCCACCTATCTGAGATTTCATAAACCATCCTAAATAAAAGCTTTGCCATATCCTTAGTATTGTTAGCATACCAGCACAGATTAAACTCACTCTTCCTCTAGACTGAGTGCTTGAGTGCAGCACTTTAAGACTTGAACTGTTTGTTTAATGGGCTGTGAGATCTTTCCCATTTGCTCTTCACAGAAAAAAAAGATGAAAAAAAAAAATTCTTGATGTTAAAAAAAAAAAGGTACTTAGCTTTCCGACAACACTGAAAATTAGGTAATTGTCGGTACAGTAGTCTATCTTTAGGAATATGCAAAGGTGGAACGTGCCAACATTTCAGTAGAGGATGTGCCACAGAAATAAAATGGCTTCTTCTCACTAAGAAACAATATCTTGACATCACTATTTGTCTTTTGGGCATAATAGAAGGCAAATTCTTCTGGGAACTGAAGTGTAACTTCCGTATGAGTCACAACAACATACCTCCTACTGATTTTGAAGAAAGACTGCAGAAGTGAGAAAATAAAAATTTAAAAGCAAAGTTCACAAGGAGCCATCAAGACCACCCAGCATGTCCTTGGTGGAGTAGTTAAGCCCACTGTTGTAGGATTTATGTAATAACCTGGAATAACTAAGATAAATGCATGTTTAGGAAGGCTGAAGCAATTATTTTGCCACTTGTCAATGTTCCAGTAAAGATTCAAAAGCTGTCTCATTATTAGCACTTAGTTTTTGCCCCACTCATGCATAAAATTCTGTACAAATGAAAGGCAGCATGAACTGTATGCCCAGCTTAAGTGAATGAGAGCTTCATTATGCTTTCCAGTTTTATATTCTTCCAACATATTTCACTGTTGCTGCACTTTTCTTCTCAGCAGTAGCCTCAGCTTCCTTTATGAACTTGGCCTGGTCCCAAAATGGTGTAACTAACTTTTCACTCTTCTACACTACTAAGCATATAAAAGTTACACAGGTTGATGGACTCCATTGCTGTACTCCCATGCTCCCAGTTTGCGTTTTTCTTACCCCTGGGCATTGCTTCTGGGCATTTTTGCTGTGCAGTAGTCATTGAGTTGCTCATAGTTAATCTTACTTCACAGATTGGTTGCTTAGAAAGGCGGCCTGCACACAGAGTGAAAAGTTAGTACGTGGGCTGAGCTGCTGGCGGGGCAAGCAGAGGTCATTAAGGATTGCTTTAGGTTCTACTAGTAAAAAGCTGCAGTAGGGAATTGGCCCCTTTTTCCTTGTAAGTACTGTAGAGTAAGGGAGTTTGTGAACAGCTACTCTTGCGTATCTTTTTGTTGCATATTCTCATAAACTAGTAGAATGTATAACTAAACATTTTGGTAGTACTATACTAGAAGATTTGTTCTCTGAATTAAATTTTAACCATTGTCTTACTTTCAGCTGGGATGGAGTTGTTTTCTTCAGAGCGTCTGGTTTGATGTTATGTTTTGGTTCTAGGAGAAGAACAACATTGATAACACATTGATGTTCATAGATGCTGCTAAGCAGCATTGTGCAGAGCCAAGACCATTCTCAGTGTAGGGCCCTGGGAGGGAACAGACTTAGGACTGCTGACTTAAACTGGCCAAAGGGATACTCCATATCATATGACATCAAATGGGAGGAGTTTTGAAGGGAGCGGGAGTTTGTCTTGCTCTCTCTTCTGCTCTGGGCATTGGTTGGGGGGTGGTAAGCAATTGCTTGTTATATACATTTATATATACATATATATTTGTCATAATTATTATCCTTTTCCCTTTCTCTATCTTAGTATATAGTTTTATCTCAACCAATGGGTTCTGTCTTTTCTTTTTTCAAGTCTCTCCCTCATCCCACTGAGAATGGAGGCAGTGAGTGAACGACTGTGTGGTGCTGAGCCTCCTGCAGGGTTAAACCACAACAGTCATCTATTTTCTTGTCCATATTTTCTTGAGAAGGCATAAAAATAGATCTTTTCTCATGCTTTTTAAGGCCTGAAAGTTTTCCCATAATTTTCTGGATCCTAGAGGATATGTAAGGGATAGTACACAAAAAGCTGAATGATTCTTATCAGGTAGCTACCAGCTTTCTGGTCAGGAAGCAAGTGTATACATATGTATGTTTAATAATTCTTGTTAAAACATATTTTGAGATGGGATTTTTTTGAGGAGTGAATATTATAAAAAAGAAGGTGAGAATTCAATTCCAGGCAGGTCTGAACATCTGTCGCACTGGGACTCAAATGCCAAGTGTGATTTACTCTGAGTCTGAAAACCTTCACCTTTCCTTCCTACATCAAGGGTTCATCAGGCTAGACTGTTGCTCTCCAAGACCAGGATCCCATGTAGCTTGGAGCATGTTGCATAATGCTTGGCTCCTGCTGTCAGGCTGTGTTGGAGGCAGCTGCAAGATGATAATGGATGATTGTGTGACTGCAGGGCCCCACTCAGTGACAGTATGTGGAAGAGCAATGATTCACTCTCCTGAAAACCACCATGGGAATATTGTAATAGGGCCACTGTTGTAACTAAACTACGGGCTCATCTGAAAACCTGTGATTTCAGACATCCATATTCACTTTTACAGATATGATATCTTTCCCAAACCTTTAGAGCAATGTCTTTCCCATCTTGCCTGGTATCTGTTTGCAATCCATTGCAGAAAATGACACACCAGTGATTTACTCTGCACTCTGGTTTCAGGCAGGGTTATCTTCTGGCCTGTGGTGAGATTACATCAGGGCCAACAGTCAGCATGGATGGTTAGCACAGATACACAGAGGAGGGAGCAAAGAGACATTTTAAATAAAATAAAACTTTTACCACAACACTTGCAGAGCCTTATGAGACATAAAATAATGCCTGGAGAAAACAAAAATACTTTAAATAAAATTTGACCCTAATGCCAAGATGCACGTTTCTCACGTGAGTCAAATCCTGTATAAATTAGAAATATTTGTGCAGCTTTCACATTGTACACAACCAAGCTTTGAATTGGCAGTGAGATGGACAGTGTAGACTCATAAGCTTTCTATTATTTTAAAACATTATATTGTTACAGTGTGTTAACTTGGTAAATTCAAGAATGTGAAATAGTGACAAATATCCCACGGTTTTATTGGGAACATATTTATTGGTCAAGTGTTTAGTTTCTCTCTCTCTCTCTCTTTTTCTCTCTCATTCTTCTCTTGTCATTTTGTAAAATCTTATATTTTGAAGCAGGCAAGCACCCCAGGTACTCTACAAATGTTAGCTAAATAAACCTTAGTGAAAAGAAAACAACACACAAAAAAATCAACCAGCCCTTTTTGGTAATTACATAACATTGCAGATGGCAAAATGGATGCATAAGGAAGAATTTTGCTAAAAGGCATTTATCAATTTAGCAAAACAGGCCATGAGTGCTCACTCTTTATTCAAACTGAAAGAACACTGCCAATTTTTTTTTTTTTTTTAATTTAACCATGTTCTGCCAATATCCTATATAATAGTGTGGGTTTATTTTGTGTTATGGACTTGCTTTTCCCATTTTCCATACGTTGCTGCTAACAACAGAGGCAGAGCCAATGCTAAGACTGAAGACCATATTTAGCTCCCAATTCTGAGGTTGTATTTTTTTTAATATATACATTGCTATTTGCTAGAGTTATGCCACATGTGTTGCAGACAGAGAAAGAATGGGAGTGAGAAGAGAGTGTTCAGTCCTTGTTTCTACCCTAGGAGAATATAGTAATTTAAAGTGCTCTCATAGCATCATATTGTCCTTTTATATAACTGTTACGATTCAGTCTTTCAGGAAGCTGCAGGAATTGTCAGGAACCAGGATCTCTAGAAAAATGTGATTCCTTTAGGATTGAAGGATGAAGGACATCTTATAGACTGGGCGTTACTTTCTTTTTCACTTCCTAAAATGAACTTGTCCAGTAAAACGAAGTTCTTAAATGTGAAGGGAAACTGTTGAAGCTGTTTTCAGTAGAAATTGCCTCCCAGAAAGAAGTAGTAGAAATGTCAAACTTTTTCTGTAGTTTTTATCTTGTACATCAGTAACATACAACTGCTCAAAATACCAAATGCATTACAATATTAGAGGGATATACAATCCTACATACTCTTTACTGGATACACATGAAGTAATTTGCCAGTATGCAGAATGCAGTATGGTTTTGCTCTATGTGACTTATGATCTGCAACAGATGACAGACAATGATTGCTGCTAGTTTTCTGTGTCCTTTGACATGAAACTTAATGGGCTGCTGACAGACTATCTTCTGTATGCTGGTTTTTGTTTTGTTTTGTTTTAATTTAAAATTTGTTGCATTTTAGAAGCTCCCCATTGGTATTAAACTCCTTGCATTTAAGTTATGATTATTCTATGAATAATGAAACATCAGATGAAAGAGTGTGTGATATGTATATGCACCCTTCTGGAAAGGCAAGCACATGCAATATCTTCCTCCCAGTCTTCAGATACCATCTAAAGGAAAACAAAAATAAATAAATGAAACAATGAAAAATTGAGAGGAAGGACAGGAAAAAATCTCCTCAATATTCACTGAATATCTTTTAAATGGTTAAGATTTCCACTATTTTTTACGTATTTGGTTAGAGAAAAAAAAGTTTTTTAATTATATTACCTATTATTTGTTGTAATTCTTGAAAGTGCCTTACATCAGAAAGAACATAAAAGGTTCCTAGATGTGTTTGATATAATCAGAGCAGTTATTTAAAGGTCTTTGTGGACTGCTAACCTATCTAGATAGAACCATTTTGCAATCCCAGAAGAACAAAAGTCCGTCAAGTACTTAAAAAGCTAGAGATGAAGAACTATACTTCAGTAAGGGCAAATGTAAGCTAAAAATGGCAAAACGTAGGCATTTGGGAAATGTGTCAGTCCTGACAACTCAAAAATAGAAATAATTATGTAAATCTTGGTTCCAAACCAGAGAAGTGTATGAGCTAGAAAGGTTGTTAAGTATGGTCACATATTTCAGTAAATTAATTCAATCTTCTGTCAGAGATTAGTGATCCCTTATGAAGGTGCTAAAAAGATGTATTGCTGAAAGGCAATTTGGGTCAGACCAACATCCCCTGCTCAGTACTGGGAAAGTGCTCGGAACTCATTGTCAAACATCTAAGCACATGGGTAGGCAATTACCATTTCTGAAGATCATCAAAAGCAGCAAGGGGTGGCTATTTCCCCAGACTTACTCACAATGAACAAACTACTCACCTTTATAACAGCTCAAGTTGTGTACAAAAGGAATCTGGGAGAACTGGAAAAGGGAAATGGAGGCCTAGGGTACAAATGCCCATTTATTTCCGTAATGATTAGCAAGGAGGGCTGCAGGGATGGCCTCTGTGAGCAGAGCCCAGAACTGCCCCATGTCAGATCAGAGCCTGCTCCAGCTGTTCCTATGGGGACCCACCGCTGGGTAGATCTGAGCCATGAGAGACACTGAGCGTGAGATTTAAGAAAGAAAAACATGCTGAACAACAGTAGTTGGGAGAGAGCAGTGAGAGAGTATGTGAGAAACAGCCCTTCAGGCACAAAGCTCAGTGCAGAAGGAGGACAGGAAGTGCTCCAAGCATGGAGCAGATCTCCACGTGCAGCGGTGGAGGAGCGCGTGGTGTGGCAGTGGATGTGGCCTGGAGGAGACTGCAGCCACGAAGAGCCCCCTCAGGAGCAGGACCCGGGCCAGAGCTGCAGCCCATGGAGAGGGGGCACAGTGGGGCAGGAGAGCTGGAGGAGCTGTTGCCAGTGGGGCCTGTGCTGGGGTAATGCATTCCTAAAAGATGGGCTCCGTGGAATTTACACCATGGCGGAATGGGGGAAGAGAGAAGATGGAATGGCAGAAACAAAGCATTATGGAATGACTGTAACTCCCATCTCCCTGTGCTGTTCAAAGGGCTGAGGTAGAAGAGGATGGATAGGAAAGAAGGTGTTCTTAGTTTGTTTTTAGTTCTCAGTGCTCTAACCTGTTAATTGTAAATAAATTAAAATAATTTCTTTTCCCAAACTAAGGCTGTTTTGCCCATGACAGTAATAGGTAAACAATTTCTCTGTCTTTATCTCAACCCATGAGCTTTTTAACTCCTCTGTTAAAAATTCCTCTGTTTTAACTCTGTATCACCAAACCAAGCCCTTACATTCATATAACTGTACAAGCCATATTGAACCTATACACCATGGTGTTTTCTTCTTCCAGTATGAAAAAGAAACCAATCAAAACCAGAAGCTTCAAATACATTGATCTTGCAAGTATGAGGCAGTTCTCAGGCACAGCAGGATACCTCTTAGGAGTGGAGCATTTAATCATGGCTTTGTCTCTCCATTACTTCCAGACAAACAGTATTAGTTTGGTTTTCACAGATCTAACAGGCTGTCATTACATAGTTTGTAAGGTCATATCACTCAGAGTTGCCTGAGGAAGTTTGGTTGAAAAAACAAACTAGAACCAACCACTCGTCTAGCTAAACTGCTGAAAAGAATAAGCTTAAGAAATGGCTAGGGTATGGGTGGGCTTTTTTTTTTAAAAAAATTCAACTGCTTTTAAACTGTAAGATTTAAAGATGGCTATGCAAGATTCCGTAATAAACTATTAGAAACCAATATTTCTCAATTAAATGCTGCAAGTATTTTAATAACTGTAAAATTATTTATAAGTTGCTTTGTAAAGAGCTTCTTTCTAACAAGTATGGGAAACATTTAAAAAAAAGTCAGAGAATTTGCTTTTATTTTGCATAGTAGAACCAATTCATGATCATTGCTCAATTAATATGAAAATGTATAACGCCTTCTCAAATATGGGAGCAAAACACAGTCAGCATATCACTCAAATACATCTCTTCCCAAAAACATGGAAATTCTCACATATATTAAAATAAAGTTTTGTTGTTTTCTTGGATTTATTTATTTATTTACTTTAATGCCCTCTTTGATCTTATTCTGCTTGCCTCTCACAGGTTACATCTATCAGGCTTTTAAAGTACCTGCCCCAGACAAACTAAATTGGCCCTCCTGTTGATACAGATTAAAGGTAGAGCAGTATGAATTACTTTGCCATAATCCTGCTATATGCAGAAACAGAAGCTCAGAGCGGAACAGTTTGTGTTTTCAAACTAGAACAGAAAAAGTAACCTGAAATTTGCTTTTGCATTTTAAATTATTTTCTTAAGATTTTTTTAAGATTTCTTATTGGGAAATCGGAAAAAACACAAATGGTGTTCATTAAAGTAGTATTTTTTTAATTTAATCATTAGTACTAATTAAGTATTCACTAATTTATTAATTTGTCACTGTATAGGAAAATAAGACAACTGAAGTGTATCTGAAAAACCTGTAGCTCTGATTTCCTCTTGCTGAAAAAGGAATGCCCAGGAACAGTAAAGAAGGCTATTACGTGAATATATAGAATGGAAAAGATGCAAAATGGCGACATTGCATATTTTTTTTTTTTTGCCTTGTTTTTTCCATCATTTTTGTTTATCTTCTTCCTTCAATTTACTGCCTCTCAACTGGCACTGTTCTCCATGGAGATATTTAGGCGTAGAGCTTCATGATATAAGATTCATAGAGGTTGAAGTGTATGGAAACTCAGTGTAGACTTTGAAGCAAAGGGCAGGAAGGAGACTAAAGGCAGGGAAGAAAAAATCCAAATAGAAGAAAAGCATAAAAGACTAAACTAATAAGAAACCTTGAAAGGAGAAAAAAAAAAAAGTAAAAAGAAAAAGAACATGATTCTAAAATGGAAAAAGAGTCATAGCTGGCAATGATTTTAAAGAATGTTCATGGCAAGCCACAAGGTAGTTTGGTGCTACATTAGAACATGTGGATTTTTTTCTGTCCTTTCATTAAAAAAAAAAAAATCAATAAAAGGAAATAACAGAATTCCTCTGAAGTACTTTACATTTTTTTCTTTTTATCCAGAGCACAGCTTTGCCATTTCTCACTCACTGCGTATTTCTTCCTAATGGTATGGCTGCAATGAAGGAAGATTAGAGGAGATTTCCATTATCGTAATTTCTGAGGAGTATGATCTGTAGAACTCACCATTCAAACTTTATTTTGTGAATCCAAGCTGTCTTTCTGAGTCTGTGAAGGGAGGGAAGGAGACGCATCCCTCATACTAGAATGCTATTCCTTGTTTTTCGTTCACCAGTGCTCTCCGTGGCTTTTGTCCTAAACTCAGGCTTTCTGTCTGGATTGTAAAAAATCCAGATCCATGGAAAAGAGATTCTTTTTTTAACTTTTTTAACTGTTCAAGACTGCTATTGGATGTGATGGCTCTCCTCTGAGGGAAAACCATAATGGCCCAATCTGCCTTCTCTTATTTTTCTACCCTTAATTTTTAGTTCATAAGAATTCAGCTGTTTCTAAATATATTTATTCAAGCTGATTTTAACACTGTTATATTTAGTACAGTGATAGAACCTGAATAAAATAGATGCTGTAAATTGTGTATGCCATGAGAGAGCCCTTAAGTTCCAGGAAAGCATAGGAGGATGTCAACATCAAGTCTGATGTACTTCTTGTGCAGCATACATACATGTACCTTCAGGCCTGGCATCTGTTCTGGTGACTCAACAAGCTTGTTCTCTGGGAAAATTGTTTGTATTTTTCTGATTTATTTTCTGTTCTCCTTCCCTTTTCCCTCAGTGTAAAAGCCCCAAGAAAAGTTTGTTTTATCCAACATAATGTTTACTAGAATTCCAGAAGGAGCGACACAGGCAGTTTCAAAAATCTGAGTAACAGTTGTAGGAGGATTTGTCTTGAAACTTTTTCAACTCTATTTAATTTCTGTATTTTTAATAGTTAAGATATATATCAAACTTAATTATGTACATAGTAGCATGTTAAGAACAGCTAATTTGTCTTTTAATGTCATGTCTTTGTTGTTTCTTTCTAAATTAAAGTTTAAGTGGCTTATGTCCTTCCTTACACACAAATCTTTTTCTGTCACTTACCATTTTCCTCTTTCAAGTCTGTGTAATTTTAATGCTGATAGGCCATTTTCATGATAAAATGAATGCAATTGAACAGTGAATTCCAAGTGAGATTTCATCACCCTTTTCTGCACTGGGAAAACAATAGATTTCTTACTATTTTGTATCCTGTTTCTATTCTATTTATTAGTTTCCTCTGTTTTTACAGTTAATCTGTCATTCAGCAAATGTGCTTTCAAATGACTTTCACCAAGGAGTATCGCTGTGTATTTCTCAGCAGCAAATTTATCTGACATTATGCTAAATTATATCTGCCTATGTAGGATTCCGCTTAACACCTCACTGACTTTTCTAGATTTTAGTGAGATTAAATGCTTTTTGATATTTATGTACTTTTCTTGTGATCTGCCTTAGCCTTTTAATTAATAGCTAGCTAAAACATTATAATAACACAGTTGTTATTGTGTCAGTTCTAAATTTTCAAGCAGACTGGAGGTTATCCCAAACTTTTTAGCTTTACATGAACTTTAAGAACTAACGGAATAAAATATGCAAAGAAAGTTACTCTTTGTGTATATGCGAATTTGGGCTGTTGCCCAAATTTGCCCATTTCCTAGATAAACGTGGAGTGCTAGATAATAGGAGGTTCTTAAGTGCGTGGTTGAAGTTGTATAAGTTGTTGTGTCTCCTTAACATTATAGTGAAACAATTTTTGAGGATTTGGAGGTTCTTAAGAATGAAAAATGGACATTTATCATGCTGCAGTTACTATGATTGGTAGCTTTAGTTTTTTTATTTGAGGATAAAAAGTAAAATTTGTTTTCTTCTTATATTAAAGCTGATTAGGTATTTGTTTTCATAGAAAATATTGATTTGTTGGTAATAGCTTATTCCAAGAGATTTTTCAGGTTGTTTTTTTTTTTTAATTTGAAAATCAGAAATATGGCATTTCTAATTTACATGTTTTCAAACCAGGTATTTAGAAGTGCAAAGCCCTGAACTTTCTTACTTAATGAGAAATGACCCCATGCATCACTACACACTGGATGACTGAAAAGACCCTGAGACATCCTGATGCTCACCATGCTAAATGTGAGACAGAAATTCATCCTTGCTGCACAGCAAGGCAACAGCCTCCTGGGTTGCATTAGGAAAAATGCTGTCAGCAGGTTGAGGGAGGTGATTCTTCTGTGGTAAGACATATTTGGAGTACTAGATCCAGCACTGGGCTCCTCAAAGCAAGAGAGACTGAAGAAATTCCAGCAAAGGGCCACAAAGATGATGAAGGGACTGGAGCATCTCACATATGACTCTTCAGACTGGAGAAGAAAGCTGTCAGGGGGAATTTTATCAATGCAATATGCATAAGTTTGGAAAGTAGTGAAGACGACAAAGCCAGACTCTTCTCATGGTGTCCAGTGGCAGGACAAGCAGCAATAGACAAATACAGAAAGAAAAGAAATTGCAACTAAATACAAGAATAAAAACTATTTTACTATGAGCACTGGATCTGATTGCCCAGAGTCTTCATCCTTGGAGTATGCAAAATCAACTGGACATGGCCCTGAGCAGCTTGCTCTGTCTGGGCCTGCTTGGGGTGGGAGGTTGGGCTAGATGAGCTCCTGAGATCCCTTCCAACCTCAGTTATTCTGTAACTCTGTAAATTCTGTTCATCCTTAAGTTACTTTCCAACGTGGAAGTAACTTTATGTTTTGATAGAAAACTTTTGAAAACATTGAGGTTCGGATAAAAAGAAATTTTGAAATTTATTGTTTATTATTATTTATTTATTATTATTTTTCAATTCATATTGTATTTTTTTAATCAGTTTTTGTCTTGACACTTTGACTTGCTTAGATCCCTTTTCAAAATCTCAAAATCTACCATAAACCATGAAGATTGTTTTCTTCACAGTTCTCCCTTTTCATTCCACATTACATCTGAAGTTATTTTTAATAGTTTGTGACTTTCATTGCAATTCTTTTCCTTCCTTGCCTACAGCATGTTTTCCAGGTACTTTAAATCTGACAAGGACAACAAGCCCTTAGTCCTATAGGAGGAATTTTAAAGTGTCAACTTCTGGCTGAATTATTTTAAAAATTGTAAACTGGGTTGAAAAATTGAAAATAATTTTAATGCAGCTCTCTTTCTAAACTTTATTCCAATAGTTGGCTCTCATTTACAGTGTTCATCATATTGATACAAGCTGTCATTTAAAACATACTATATGACAACTGGGATTTTCTCAGGAAAAAAAAAAAGGAAAAACAGTTTATCAAACAATTTTTAACTAAAACAAAATGTCAAATAGTTAGAAGTTTTATAAGAAATAATTATTTTGAGTTCAGAAATCATCTGAGAAGAGGAACTTCGTAATAAACCTAAGTTATCTTACAGCCCCAATTCTAGACAAGCATCTATTTTATTCTGGCATAAATTTGTGTGTGCTTGTCCAAGATCACAGTCAAGTAAACCTGTTCTCACCTCACCCAGTATTGAACGAACACAGACACAAAGATATACAAAGGAATGTCAGCGTAAGTGAAAACAAGGCATTGGTCATTTAGAGGAAGGTTACAGGAGGGAAGCACTTGGCTTTCATGATCTAAAAGTTAAGAGCTATATAAAAGGACAAATTGCAGATCAGTTCTTGAACTAATTGCAAAACTGCAGAGCAATATTTTTATTTATATTTTGGAAGTGATCTATGTCTCTAAATGCAAGGTTCCAGTGACTGTGCTTTCACATTTTTTCCTTACACTAATTAGAAGATGATGTTATGGCAATAGGGGTATCATGGACAATGTCTATACATATATATATATGTGAAGAACTGCGGAGGAAAAACTGATCCCTGGCCAGTAAAATGAACCAACAATTTTGATGGTATCTATGATTTATGTCCTCTGTTGCTACACTAAGATGTTTTCCTGGTGAGATGCTGCTGGATGCTTCTGATACTTGAACATAAAACGTGGAATGAATGTAACATACCGGTATGGATTAATGGAACCCTTTCCATACAAGGTATTGTCAGTAGGCTGCATTTTACCCTTTTGTTTGGGTTCAGCATCATGATTGATTGTAACAATTTTACTCAAAATGTGGAATCAAATTTTGTATGAGTAAAGGTGTCACATCAATACCCTACAGGAACAGACTTGAATCTAGTGAAACAAATAGAAGTCTTCCCTTTACTGCCATCCAAGCAAGAAAGAACATTTGTTTAATTTCATAAAGAAAGAAGAAATGAAAGAATTAAATCCAGTTCAAAAATGCCCTATTGAAATCAATGGCCTGGAGTTTAAAAGTCATTTACCTTGGTTCACTGAGTTCAGATGTCTTTTAAATGACCGATTTCTTACAGTGGACATAGTTTGGGAACCACTAACCTAAAATATCAACTATTTCCTGGTGATATAATGCTAGAGGCAGTCACTGTCATGCCCGAGATGAAGAGCAATCGGTTATAGAAAACAGAGAGCTTTGTGTAGAGGCTTTGGGACCACTTGTGTGAGTCCTGTGTGCTCAGCTGTGCTGAGGAAGGCAAATGCCCATGGTCAGGTCAGGTGAGCAGGCAGAATTGGCATTGGCATTGGGTTATAACAACATTACAGCTGTACTACTGGGGCTATTATTCAAAGACTGGAGAAAAGAAACATGTTTTTTGCACAAAGGGCAACAAAGCCCAAAGAAGTGAATGCTTCTTCTTTCACTATCATGAGTTAACAGAGATTTACATCCATTTGAGCAGGGTCATCACAGATCAAACTAGGCCCCATTGTATTTTCCATGGAATTAGCCTTTTTTCCAGCATCTCTAGTGACTAGAGTAAATTGCTCTGTGCCGAGCTTAATGCCACTGTCTGGAGACAGAACATAGTAAGCAATTATTTAATAATGAAATCCTCCCTGCCTAATTTTATGATAGCACCTGAATAAAAAAAGACTGCAGTGAGAAAAACTGAACAATTTCATGCACTGTAGTTATTGCTACTTGTAAATTCCTGCTGTATCACCTCTGAAGGTTTACACAGTCCCTCCCCTCCCTTCATTTTAGGGAGTTAACCTTGCGTTCCTCAGAACAGGAGAGAAAATACATGAGAATGTGAAAATCTTGTCCCTAATTAAATAGAGAAATTCAAAAATAGACATACTTGCAATTATGTTCACTGAAACATTTACTGAGAGGCTGCACTAACAGTAATAGACTTACCTCAAACTGCATACGCAGTTACCACTAATGTACATATTTCCAGTGCTCCAGAATATGAGGCACAGATAAGCCTAATTGGTGATAAGAGAAATTGTAGAAGTCTCCACACTTTGTATGTAGGTCTCAGGAGTTTTAATGAACCAGCTAGTTAAAATTAGGAAGAATGTGGATCTTCATACAAGATAAACTACACTTTGGGGAATATGATGTATCATAACTGAAGCCAAAAGTCCCTGTTTTACACAAGTGCCATTAACATAATTATTCTCTCATGTATAAGAAACTAAAAAGGGTTTTTTGATATTACCCTATATTGGAGAAGCTATGCATTCCCTGCGCATAACTTGTAAATATCAAGAATCTGTGTTTCCTTGGGACAAGAATTCATGAAAATCGAGGTAATAAGTGTGTTGCATTGTATTTTCAATTCTTCTTTAAAAATTGTTTCGAAAATCACTAACTAGTTCTTTGCGAGCTGCTGGCTTATATGTGTCTGGATCTTTCTTTTCTGTGCCTTTACAGCTTGGTGCATATTTATATGCCTGATGCTGCTGAGAGAACATCAACTTTGGAGCAAGATAAGGAGGGATGACTGGTGGATTGGGCCAGTGTGGTTCAACCTCAAATTAAGCAGAGAAAAAATGAAACAAGTGTTAATGAACTGTAGAGTTGCAGGAATAAAACCTTTGCAAGCAATTTCTCCTTTTTTCAAGATCACAGAAGTTCCCCAAAACTCACTTCTGCTTTACAAAGGAAGCTGAATACTAAAAGCTGTTATAACTTAGAGCAACTCTACTCATTATATGAGAATTTCAAAAATAAAATTATTTATTTATATATATATATATAAAATACTCCCTAGATATCTCCTGACATAAAAGTACAAAATCACAGGTCTTGGTGTTGCTGAAATTGTCACATGTGAAGATGTTTTATTAAACTAAATATCACTTTGTGTATTCTAGTGATAGAATCTGATCTGGTAGAAACTCACAGAGCAAATTTCACAGTTTAGACATCTGGAAGAAATAAAACAAAATTGTGACTATCTGTAGTGTCCACTGTGGTGGAGTGTGGATATGGAAGTCAAAGACTAGAATTCTACTTCAATCCTGTGAGGCCAGGAATTCAAATGATGGTCTGTCAGTTTACCTCCCATATTGAAAAATGCAGTGGGTAAAGAAATCGTTGCTTCCAAGAGACAGAATCAAATGACACAGGTGACTATAATGCTAAAAGATGTCTTTTGCTGTTCTTTTCAAAAACTACAGACCTTGCACAAACACTAATAAGAAAGTAAATTACTTCAGTTGATGGGAATGATAGTGAGTAGCAAAACTCCCAATCTAATCCCTTTCACTGAAACAAAATAGAAAAATATCACTAATGAGGTGCCAAATTAAGGCAGCAAGTGCCCATACACATTCCAGGCTGCTGATTATCTTTCATCAAGGTGGCTAAGTAATACAGTCCTCATAATGAACTAATGGATTTGCAGGGCCAGTTAACACAAAAGTTCAACCTCAGACAAGTTAAAGTTAATCAAGTACAAAAAGGATTAAATTACTACATTTAAATTCAGCTGACAGAGGCATTAGAACTGCCTTGTATTCCCTTATTTTCTGCTTTGGTGTAAGCTGTTGGGAAGAGAATGGCACTTGAAGTATCCCACTCTTTGGGGACTTCATGCTTCAGTTCCCTACCACCCATGCATATGGAGTGGCTAATGACAGTGCAGCTACCCATCAGGGAATGCAATTCCACGTAGACATTTTCACCAAAATGGATTATTTCAGCCTCGTTGGTCACAGATTCTGTAGTTTTCCAGTGATTCATCTTACTATTAATAATGTCAGAGAATTTTAGGCCCTTGAATTAAATAATGATAAATAGGAGCCACCGAGCGAGCTCGGCAGAGGCAGTGCTGTTTATTTCAGTGTGAAGCTCTGTCAGGCCTGATAAATCGGATCCCTGAAATAGTTTATAAAGTACTGAATTGATGTGGCGGTTGGTGAGGGAGAGAATTAATGTTACGAAATAGGCCTGCAACCTAGATTTGATGAAAGCTGAGGAAAGCCTTTTATATAAATTCTGTGTCTGTGCAGGAAATGGCTGCAGTGAAAGGTGAAAGAACTGCACAGGGAAATAATGTGCTCCTATCATCTCTGTGGGCTACGGGTCAGGGAGCAAGGTGTTCCATGAACACTGGTGGTGCCAGAGCTCTGCAGTGCCATATTAGAACTCTGCAGAGAGGAGGGGTGATCATCTGCTGTTCATTTGTTATATGAAAGACCGAGGACACATTGCGCAAAAGAAAAATGAAACCCTACCCAGAGATGCAGAAGACGCTTTCAGGTTCCACATGGCTGTCCTCTGCCAGGCTGCTGGGGAGGAGATCTTCAATGTTGCCCTGAGCAGTGCAGTCACCACTGCTAATCACTCTGACTAGATTAGTATTTTCCTCTTCAAACTCTTTCACAGAAATCCTCAGGAAAATATATGCTACATTCATCCTCAGCCTAGTGCATAATTCCAGGAAGGTTATTTCAATTGCGCCAGGTATGCCTGCTGACAGTTGCCAGTAACAGGAAGCAGGCCAATCTGCATTTGTTGGGAGTTAGCTCAGCTTTCAGATACAATATGCTGCACACATAAATGGTGTTTCTCTAGTTCTTCCAGATGTGTCAACACACCACTGAACAAATATTTTACCTACATGTTTAATTGTTGTTAAAGACATACTATTTTACCCTAATTCTGTAAGAGAAAATTCCTCTCTGAGGCCCTTTGCATCATGATTCTAAGGTTAAAAAAAAATAAGTGAAAGCCTATGGGTGGAGTTTTCAGTGCTATTTCCCCCTGTAAATTTAGACTGCTGTGCTACTTTTTGTATCAGATTTGTTTGTGAGAATAAAAGAAAATGATTTGAAGAGAGGAAATGAGGGAAGACTTCTCTGATGCTATTTCCGCTACTTCCTTGCCATAGGATTTCTTTCTGACATTGTACCACATTAATAAAGGCCAAAGAAATCGCTGTCACTGTGGTTCATGGACTTTAAACTGACTATTAACAAAAGGGTGATGCTTTCAGATTGAAGGATGATACTTCTAACAGTTCTATATACACTTCTTCCTAGGAGATAGTAAAAGAAGGGAAGATGGTACAGGATCATCACTCAAGGCAAGTCTGAAGTCCCGCCTCTAGCACTTTTTCACCTTAAGGTTATTCTGCATGCAAGGGTTTACCATGCATATTTAAAACAAAGATATGGCATACTCAAGATCTGAAAGAGCTATTCTTATGCAGTTAGCTCAGCAGGAAATCTGATCAAGCTGACAGGAGAATCTGTGTGATAAGAGCTAGAGAATAATGCCTTCATGGAATTTAAATGTACTAAATCAGAACCTTATAACTTAGTTAGATAATAGTAGGCATTTGGACTGAGTTTCGGGAAGATTCTTAGAGTTCCTTTTTTCCATCAAATTTATCTCATCTGCACTAACAACCATAAAATTACTCTGTAAATTGCATAAGTGCATGCAGTATCAAAACAGCGAGAACACCATCATGAGAAAAATACATATATACTTTTCTTCTAAATGTATTATTTACAAATGATGTGCATGGAAATGTCTCAGTACCTATTTTCTAACCCTACGGACCTGTGTATTCCGTGATCTCAGAAAAGCACAGGATCTGATTACAAGTGCCTTTTGCATGGAGGAAGAATGGAACAGGCTAGATTAGAAGATCTTTTGATTACCCTTATACGGACACTTTATCCTCTTTATCTTCAACATCACAGGGATGATGGAGATAGGAAAAAATAAAGTAAAAGCACTGGAAGATGCTTGGAAAGTTCTCCTTGGTGCTGACACAAAAATAAATAATTCTGAAATAAGGCAATAATACAATTTTTCTCCAACTTAATTCATCTTTTTTACCCTTCTAATTCTGCATGAAATCAGAAGGAATTTTGAATATCAAATGGTTTGTGGGAGCCTAAAAAAAGTGCAGTGAGAACAGAGGAAATATTCCCAGACACTCCGTTCACCTAACTTTCTACATGTGCAATGCAGATAACAGCATCTGAGCTAGCTGCTTTGAACTGCCTTTACAATCTGTGAGGAGAAACAGGAGCTTTTACTGCCCTGTCTTAGCATAAGATAAATTTATTCTTTTAAGTACTCTGCTTTGTGTATGAATGTATTTGTAAGGTGACTTATATGTGAGTATTGGCATTGTAAACACCTACACTTCTGATATATATTTGACAGCTTCACTGTGTTTGAACCCAGGCATAGTTTGTTGGTGTTATGGGTGAAGCTATGATTTGCTTCCAAACTTACATTTGTAAAAAGCAAGGAGGCTCCATTCAGGTCCTACTTCCCTAATCATTCATACAGGCATATAGGACAGTCCCATCTAAGATACACACACTTCTTTGTTTAGAAAATAACAAATGAAATGAATGGAGGAATTGTGGTGGAAAAGGATTGATAATTTCCTTGTTTTCACTCCATTAAGCAGCGGGACACTTTCAGCATCATGGAGGTGTTGTTTGCTCCTGGGTGGGAATGCTTGAAGTAGTCTAAATATAGTCTCTAATTCCCCGTCCTTCATTAAAGAAGTGTTTTACTGCATTACCCCATAATATGTTTCAGTAAATTATTGCTAGAAAATCCAGCAGTATTCGAGTAATAATATAGTGATATATCTTTCCTTTGTTCACTTATTTTTAGTTTGCCTTGGACTTTGAATTCCATGAGTCCATTTGCCTCCTCCTGACTGATGAAGAACTTTTAAGTGTGCTTTTCACAGTCTAGCCTATATCCATTTAGGATCTAGACTTAAACAAGATATATTCTAGATGCAGTTACTTTAGTGACAGGTGTCTGAGTAAAGCAGATTGTAATGACAACTAGAAAAGAAGTCAGGTTAATAATTTCAGCTAAAGCTCTTCCAAAGGAAAAGAGCTACAATTGAAGGAGTCTCAGCTGAAGGAAAAGACCCACAGGTAGCGGAGAATTCCCATTGAGAGATTAGGATAGGTGGATAGCTTCCTATTAAAAAAGAAATTAGGATTGAAATCTGTATTGTTTATAAAACAGAAAGGTATCATGCTGCAATTATATGCCAGCAGGAAGTAGAATGTGTACACTTCAAAGTAGTTTTCTTGTGCATTTTTTCTTTTATTTCCTCCTAGCATTACTCAACTGAAGCTAACAGGGCTAAGACCAGGCATTTTCAAACTACGAAATAAAGAAAAGATGAGGGTTTGTATATCTACCTGGAACTAATATTCTGTATTCCGTAAAACTGACTTTCAGCGGCTTCCATTGGGACTCAGGGACATCTTGAGGTTATACATACTGACTGGAAAACCCCTACCCCTGAAGAAGAATCTCTGTCCTTTCAAATCAATGACAATCCCTTCCTTGACCAAGGTGGGTGCCACAATATTAACTTAACTGTTCAGGATCTCTGAATAGACTAATATTGCTGCTAGAGCATGACAGTCCCCTTAGCTATCCACTTTTTTTGATGTAGAAAATTGAACCACAGTTTCCCTGTAACAGATACATCTCTGTCTTTCTGCTGTTGCATACCTGAAGGTTTGGTGAAAGATGAAAGAACACTACATTCAAAACTTGTTAATAATAGACTCTAGATGTTTGGCATGATATCATTGAAGAGTTTGTTATGTGGGATATTAATCAGTATGCTGCGGCTTTGTTCTCATAAACTGAAAGACATTAAGATGACTATAGGGTTAGGTAGATTCAGGGTAGTTATTAAAACGATAAATTTGGATGAAATCAATTGAAGATTGACATAATTATTTATTTTTGAATCGGTACATGAAAACATAACTAGCTTCTTTTCCTATCATTGATCTGTCTTGCTGTATCCATTCAATTTTAATGCTTTTATTCAACCAAGACTAATAACTTTCTATTACTGACTTCAGGGTAAGAGTTTGCACAGTAGGGTTATATCAAGACCAGCCTTTCAAATTTTTCTGTAGCTTCCCATGTGCAGTGATTGAGAATGCCCTAGTCTATTTTCAAGGAAACACAGGAAATAAAAAGAAATTTCTGAAAATCCAAAATAAACATGCCACTTTTATAAAACAGCAGTAACAAAACATACATGAAGAAAACTGCAGTTTTGTATATATATTTTTAATCACTTGTTAGCTAATTTCTTAGAGAGAACAGTCAAAAATCCCAATAAACTCTGCAGTTTAATAATAATAGAGTTACCTAGGGGAATAAACTGAAATTGAAACATAAGATATTCTGTCAATATCCACAGTAGTAAATGTTGCCATACAAACCTTTTCAGTTTAGTAACGGAATCATAATTTCAATTAAGGGTTTGTTCTTATTTAAGAAAAGAAAATAGCTCTCTTTGAAAATTTTGCAATATAAGAAAACATTTTATCTTTAAATAAGGAAAACTACAAGTTGCTCTCTTCTTAGCTCTCCAGAGTCTATTCTCAGAATCTTCAAATCTTCATCTTTTTCCTATCACCATAGAAATGCCAACAGTTAAATTCTATGTGGTTTATTAACGAGATATCCCAGTCCCTTCACTAGTAAGAAAATTAATTCCAGGCTTCCATCTTTGTCCATCAGTAGATGAAATACAAACCAGTTATATCCTTCTTTCTTTCCCAGTGGCATTTTAAGTCTTCCTTTTGCTACTTGTGCATGCCGTAGGAAGACATACTGGATGAAGTGAGAAAATTCACACAGATGAATATCTTGATCTTCATGAGTTTTGAGATTATAAATTTTGATACCCAATTACTTCTCCTCTGTAGCATCTGACTCTTGTGATACAGCCTCACTCCTGTTCTAAGTTGCAGCTGGAAGGTGAGGTCCTCGGGTGTGAAGATCAGAATGTGACAGACACTTTAGAGCCAATAAATGTTTCCACACCTGTGCCTTCATGGAAGAAATGTTTCCCAGGAGCTTTTTTAGATGATTTCTAGTATCTGATACTAGATCCCAATACACTGATCATCTTCCAACTATTTGCTGTGTGAATGTCCCTCTTGCGCTTTAGGTTTATTCAGGAGTTTGTGTCCTGGAGGTTTTCCTTTGAAGATTTGGACTTCCAGCTGCACAACATCAGCCTTTATTAATAAGAAAACTGAAGAAGTTGAGAACTAGAATATTGTCCCTTTTGTATAATCACCTCCCTCTATCCTAGTGCTATATGAATATTTATCCACAAAACATATAAAGTAACAAAAACAAATTGAATAATAAACAAGTGAGGAGGTCAAACTAAGCTTTGAAATTTTAGGGTATCTTAAAAAAGCTGTCCAATCTCGCTTCAGGATCTTGTGCATATTACGAGATAATCTTTAATTAGTTAGTCACACAATGTTTTTTCAAGGAGTGCTGGCTTTACAGACCCCATTGGATGTACTGTTCACACTAGTCATTACTTTATTTATTTCTTCTTTGTTGATGGGTCAACTCATGATAGCAACAGACTTTTTTGCTGTGTACTGTTTAAACTACATGCAGTTATTATAGTATCTATGTTTTTTTCTTGTATGAATTTCTCAACTATCTGAAACGTATTAATGAATTTATTTTCACAATAGCAGTGTAAAATCAATGAAAATTATTCTGGCATGTTAAGTGTGAAGAACTGAAATAATTAGATGAGAAGGTCAAAAGTAGATGCTCAGTTTTGACACAATCTGTATACTTTAAACATTTTTAAGTATCAATATCCTATCAATTTTGTACCAATTAAACTGTGAATGATAAAATATTCTTCAAAACAGTTTCCAAGATCTCAGGCCAGGCATCAAGAAAATGACCACTTGTGGAAATCATGCTTTGTTCCATAGATCTAATTCTTACGTACACCTTAAGAACCATCCTTTATTTTTCTATAACCCTCATCTTGGCTTTGTTTGACTTTCAGTTTCTGTAACATTAATGATACTTGTGAGAGCTACTTTGAGTCCATGTGAGTCAGCTCCCTGAGCAAATTCCTCCGGCACTGAATGAAGCAAAAAGAGCTGTGGAAGACAAAGCTTATGATCAAATAATTTTGACTGTCAAATGCATTCAAAATGCCACCAATTCTCATTTGATAATCTTAAAAAAAATCAGTTCAAGGCAAATATGGAAAACTTGCAGAACACAAGATGTTAGAGCTAATGAATAAAATTTCTTAACCTTCTTTACATAACTGAAAATGGTTTATATCAGTGGAGTGAAGTGAATCATTCATATTTGTGCCTATACACCATCCACTGTTTGTTAAACACTTGTTCACTTGAATGGGAAGCAGTGGGTAATATGAGCAGTAGGGAGTGGCTCCAATCCTGCCTGTAATTAACAGAACTAAGGGGCATTATTTCAGTTGTAAAGGAAATGATTGTGATTTCTCAAAGTGGAACTGAAGCAAATCAATCTGAGTCCATTGGACCCAATCCAATTAAAAAGGAGCTAATCTGCTTTCTGCAAGAGAAACCTGACCTACAAGGAAGACATGATGATAACTGAAAAAAATGAAGAGTTCTGATTAATTCAGTTTTCATTTTACACAATTGCTCTTGTAATTTTTACTTATTAATTTAGCTTTACATACAATCAAAGTAGATGGAGCTTGTTTATCAGAAGCATCACTTGTATTTACAGTGTTAATACAAAGAAAATCTCCAGGGGATAAACATTTATTTTTCACCTCACAGTTTAATAGTTCAAACTGCCTTTCACGTTCCGACTATCCATTAAGTAGTCTGGAGGCTGTCCTAAATAGTTATAATTAAATACCATAGTTATAATTAGAATGTATAAGCTTTCTAATTCAGAAAAAAAAAGTAGATGTTTAACACTTCCTGATTTTTTATCATTTGATGTGATGCTTTTTAAAAGCAGCTTTGTTCTAGAAGCTTTGTACAGTGTGATAATTTAGAGGTAAGTGTATAAATAGCTGCAAAGTGAATATGAGTTACTACCAGCCGTAACTAGGAACATATCCCATTATTACTGAGTCCATCCTGTGGATGAATTCCATTCTCATATAAGAGGAATTTATAACTGAAGCTGTGGCTCTGAGCCTGGAGTACCAGCAGCAGCAGAAGATCACTAAGTCTAAGTTACATTGCCCAGTCTTCCAGTTCAGATCTGTCACAAGTTACTTCTAACAGTTCTGGATTCAGAAATGTCAGAAAGATTATTCAAAGGAAAACACTGAATCACTTGAGTATGCACGTTTGCAGAGAGCAAGATTTTTGCTCTTGGCACTGACAGCTCTGGTGCAGACTGGAGAATGGTTGTTATAAAGCAATATTTATCAGAAGAAAAGCTACAAATGGACAGAGATTCACTGTGTTTGGGGCCTATCTGTTACGAATAAACCAGCAGTAGCGAATCAACTTATACCTCTGTTCAGTCTTGTCCTCTGGACTGCCCTTTCAGTCAGTAGAGAGAAACAGACCTCTTAAGCACAGGCCAGATGATCTTAGGAAGAACTGATAAATGAGATCACTGCTGTTTACAAAGGAAGAGGCAGCTGACTTGCTGTTGCTACCTGAAGTGAGGTGAGATGAACATCCACCCCCTACTTAAGGAAGTGTCCTTGATTTTCAAGTTTTGCTGAACACATCTTGAGTGTGTCTGGATAGATCTCCTCACATTTCTCTTGATAATTCCCTTTCCTTTTGTATTGCATGGGGGATAATAGCTTTCCAACTCAAGAGTGTATGGTAAAGCTTAACTGTGTGCTTTACAAATATCATGATATGATATGATATAATATCATATCATAATATGATCATAATATACTGGACATATCCTAGTTGAATGGATGGAGAAAGACAGTCATACAGATGTGATTACTTTTTGTTAAATGCTTTGAGCTCTTTTGGTGTGTAAGGCTATATGTCCACAAAATATTTCTGTTTTAGTATTTTACTTGTCTTCTTTATTCATCCATAGTTTAGTGGATTTTAAGGATAGCCTAGGTTCCTGTCAGATAAATCTCCATTTTGCAGCTAAAAAAAAGAAGCTGAACTGGATTTATGATTGTTAATACCTTTTTTTTCTTTTAAGGGGAAAAGTGATAAACACCTTCCAGTGAGACTTCCTATAGATGTAGTTACTACCGTAATGATTATTCCATATCAAGCCCACTCTGCTAAAGAGGCACTAAATTAAAAGTCTGCTGTTTGAAGAAAAAGCTACAAACTGAATTTCAAACACCTAATAAGATACTGAAAATTACCTCAAGCTTTGAAATGTCACATACTGTAAAAATACAAATTAGACTGTAAAATTCAGCCTAACCATAATTAACACTATGATGTGTTCAAATAATCAAACATTATCCTCAGAGGAGTCTATTGAAGAAGATTATTATGAGCGGTAGTTCACTAATCATTATCTGACAACTATTTTTATGCCATTGATCTAGACTGCCTTGTCTATTTTGTCAGTGTCACTTGGCATCTTTTTAAAAAGGTGATATTTTCCCCCACACAGAGACAGCTCGTCCTACAGCTCCAATTGATGTCAACCTTTGCTCACAGTTATCATCTGCACACAGCCAGGCTTCATTTTAAATCAGAGAAGCAGGGATAAATAAAACTGGATAGCTTTCAGTTCCAATCACATCCTGTTTTACCTCACATCAGCCAAAAAGTTATCATGAAATGATGGATTTTTATCTGCGAAAGAGAAAAAGAAGGTTTAAGATTTTTTTAAATTTGTTGCAAATATTCTCTTAGATCTCTCTTATGTGGTTAAAAAAAGTTTCTTCTTTACTTGGAGAATGAAAAAGTCTGAGAGATTTTTATTATTTTTAATGGCAGAAAAGTTTTTTTCAGTAAGAAAAAAAATCCAGATGCTTTTGCAGAAAGGAAAATGCAATACTCCCTACATTTCCTATTATTAGATAGTCAGCACATATTCCCAAATTTGGCAAAGCATAGTAATTGAATTTCACAGTTCCATTCCTCATCTTCACCCTTGCTAAATTTTCTTCAATCCATAAAGCATGACACAGATGTAAACTCAAAGGAGCTGAAGGCTTCAGCCCCCCCTACATATTCCTCTTTAGTATCGAGTATCTGTAAAAAAGTGAAGCTTCTGCAATTTGACCTTTTTCATAAATGTGTTTTTCCGTTGCATATCTTCAAGCACAGCGGTATGAAAGAGAATAAAAATTCTTACCTATCCTCTATGGGTGGTTTAGTCTCATCCTTAAAAATAAAAATAAAAAGCCATGAATAAGAACTGGGGCTAGCCAACTGTGTAATATGCTGCACTAACAACACTCACTAGAGGGTAAATCACCTATGACTTAGCTTCCATAACACACAGACTATTAAGGAAAAAAATTTACACTCTGTGATATCCAAATGTAATATAATGCAATGACAGTCAACTCTAACCTTAGTCTGGAACTCAAAAAGAACCTCCCTGGAATTATTTATAAGGTTAGTCAGAGCTGCACATGGCTTTGTAAACCTGTTTCCATTGGTTTTACTAGAGCGAAAAAAGAGTATGCAAAACTGCCATTTGAGATGATATTCTTGAAAAAAGGTAATTTCTGTTGTGCTTCTCTGAGAACTTTGAACAGATTGTGACAGGTTAGGAAAAATGCACTCAAAGGTTCATTTCTTCTTAAAAAGCATAGCATGCATCTATACCAAGAATATGTAGAAGATCTGAATTTGGTTCCCATCTCTACCTTAAATCCCCGTGTAATGTTGTCAACACCACTGAGTCTGCCTACTTGTTAGTTCTTCATCTACAAAATAGATGTAATGCAATTTTTATTCATTTAAAAAAATTTATTTTTTAAATTTATTTTCTTTGTCTCAGTTCCTCATGAAATAAGTTGGTTTTTTTCTGTACTATGTTGAAAATGTAGTGTCGTGCAATGACTTCTTGAATGTGGTTTATTTTTTTTCCCCATAAAATTCAAGTACAGTCTTAGAACGAGAGGACATGCCACAGAAAGTACAAATATCGTCAGTAAATAAAATCCAGGATCTGATTTGTGATGGCTTGTCTAACCATCAAGTTTTTGGGCTAGAAATATAATAATGTCAAAATGGACATAAAATAAATGAAGAGTGTCTGTAAACAGCTTATCCTGTAAATATTGGAATGCATTAAGCGTAACTTCATTATGACAAATTGGGATACAACTTCACTGGAAATCCCCTGAAGGCAAAAACAGACCCTCTCATCTCTCCATAATTAATATCTTGCTGGGCTATAGAAAGGGTAATAATTTTGGTGTCAAAAGCAACTTGTACACTGCTGAAGAAAAAGATTTTGGCAGTGACAAGCTCACAGTCAGTAAGCTGGCTCTGACTGCCTCCAGTTTGTGCTGATGTGGTGTGAGTGTCTGGCTGGTGTCCACAGCACAGGGGTGGTGCCGACATGGTTGTACCATAGTAGGATGCTGCAGAAAAGCACGAGAACTTGGCAAGTGCCAACTGGGAAGGCTGAGCTGCACCTGCTGGGTAGCAAAAAGGAAGAATCTGCAAAGTAGAAGAAAGAAACCATTGGAAGTTGAAGTTTTAAGTGCAACTTTTAAAAAAACTTTTTTCTTTTTCTTCTTTTTTGTTCTTTTGAGGATCTTTTTAACTGGGGGCTTTTAGACTCATAGTACAACTTCTGGAAACCAGTGACAAGAATATAATTTGTTAGGAATGAAAAATAGAACAAAACAGTGTGGTTTTTTGTTTTTGTTTTTTTTTTTTCCCAAATTGAAATTAAATACATGGTGATGAGGATTTCCATTCACTGAATTTTTCATGGTAACATTTGGTGCAAGTTCTGATACAGCAGTGCTGTTAAACCTTAGAAGCTGACATTTCAAATCTGCTAGCATACTTTCCTTCTGGAAGGAACATAACTTCGTGACATTCCACAAAAATTTAGATGGTAAATCTTACATTTGTATGTGATTATTGCATCCAGAGTGAAAGTAGGCCAATATGAGCAATCTTACTGCAGATAGTTTTAACTCCCCACTGACCTGACAAATATTTCTAATTTTTAAATTTCTTTTTCAGTGGCTCAACAGTACTTCTTCACGGTACATTTGGAAAAATTTTCTGAAACCAAGAATGTGACTGGGAGATTCGGAAATGCTATGGCTTATCAAAAAATTCTTACCATCTATTAATCTTTAATATATTACAACACATTTGCCCAATATGGAAAAAAGAATTACATTAACTTTGGAACAGGGTGTATGCATAGAAAATGTTATCCTAAATTGGTCTTGAGTTCTGGACTCTGCTGATTATTTTTGCCTAGATTTCTACTGAGTATAATAGGACCATAAACATCTAGATTATAGGAGGTATCAGCATTTAGATACCTATATTTGCATGTCTAAATGTTGTTTGGATCCTATCTAGGAGGTTGTTACAGATTAAAAGTTTTTTTTTTCTTCTCTATATCATGCTAGTGAGAAGTAAATATATAAAAAGAGGCACTTTGACAAAGTTTTATGTATTTTGCACTTTACTGTGAGATGACAGAGCAGCATGCAGATGAAAAGCTGCAACTACATATGTGTAATTGATATAAATATTCTGATTCCAGTGCTGACATGAGGACATGGCCTACTCTCTGCAGAGCACTACTGACTTTTTTATTCTCTTCTATCTAATGCTTTTATTCAGCACACAGGGAAAAAAGATTCTTTAAACAAAAAACATGCTTGACAATAAGGTCTTTTATGATAAATTTTATTTACTCACTTGATAAGTTACTTAAGGGTAGTTTTTAATTTGATTTTGTGTTTTGTTTTTTTTTTTTGAAATTATTTGAGTTTAACTTGATTCAAGTTTGTAATGAAACAAGGCCATCTTTCTTCACAAAATGTGCATTCATCTCATGGTGAAATGGAAGGTGTAGCCATTCATATCTCTGGTGAGGGGACTGGATTGTGAGAGATATTCTTCCCAAACGAATTATAATTTCTTCTGCTCTTAAGAGCAGGTAGACAGGTTCCTGAGGCTTTTCTCTGCTCTATGTCTGAGTTGAAACACTTTAATCTGCATCTTCCATTCCTTGGGCAGTCCATCTTATAGTACCTGGGGCATGGAGTTTTTGCAGTTTCTGAAATATCTTGAATTAACCGAACGCTATAAAAAACGGCATTTTCCTGCCAAGCCTGTATACATTCCCATTTTCTACTGTTCTTCTTTAAAAGCTGAATAAAAACAACACAGGAGGAAGTACAGTACTTAGAGAAAGTGACCTCTTTTCTTGACGCCATCTCAAAATCTGCTGTTTTGTAGTTGATGAGTTCTTAAGATTTCCTTCTCTTTCCTGCCATGCTGGAGAGCAATCCCTCTTGTCCTATCCCTTTCCTCTGGGAAAAAGTGTTTATTCTGAGTTTGAAGTGGATTAAACTTATCCAAAACTTACTGAAGTTTTGAAGTCATTATATAGAATGTTCCAAACATTAAATGAATGCAGGGAGAGTTTCCATATTGTTTTTATTAACCATATCTTAAACCAAAACTGATTGTCTGGAAGAAAGGGGATAAAAAAAAAAAAAAAAAAAAAAGGCAGAAAGGCAGAGAACTTGCTTTACTTGGATACCAAGCTATTAATTTACTTGTAAATAAAACTTGAGATGAGCTTTTTGGGATGCTTCTGATGCTTCATAAAATCATTGTATTGTATTGTCTGCTATATTTTTACTGCGTGATTACAGCATATTCCAATTTCTAACAGGCATCCTGCTAAGCCTTTTCATCATGTCTATCCTGGTCCAGGTTCCAAAGCAATATAGCAAGGTCTGAGCACTTGTAAGCTTCTCATATATCCCTTAAGTCTGCAATATCCAAAAGATAGTAATTTTACTTGCTGTGCATACAGTGAAAATCTTATATTTCTTCAGATTCAAATACAAGTTCTCTGCTGCATGTAGGAGCCTTTTTGTAAAATGATGAAGAAAATTGTCTGGATTTTCTATTGGCTTAAACCTGGTGCAGCTCATTTGAAGCCGACGGGATGATACTGATTTGTCACAGTTGAGGTATGACCTCATATAATAAAATATACTGCAAAATACCTTTGAGAAAAGTAATGATTAAGTAAATAGCAAGGGACATTTTTTTAAAATACAGTTCTATATATGCCTAAATATTTAATAATAGAGATATGATTCCACTGTAAGTACTTTATTTTGATATGCTTTAATAATCTGCACTCCCTTACAATTAATTACAAACATTGCTAATTATAATTTTTAAAGCATGTTTGTGATCCTTATTCCACTATTTTTTTTTCCTGCCTATTTTCTTGAGTGATTTTTCCAACAGTTTGGAAAATTCCCTTTGATTATCTGCTGTAGCAGTCATACAGGAAACAATGAAGCTACAAGGGAAATTGGAATTCAGAAATGAGAATCCAACGTGGAATGCACACAAAGACTCAGCCTCTAAACATGCAATGAAATTACTGACAATTTTGATACTAATTTTGAGTTCTTTCAAAAATGTTCGTTTTCACGGCCGTTTCTTATCCTTGTCCCAACCTAAAACTTTGAGGGAATTTGCAGCTTTGTTGACAATCATTTAAAAGCAGAGTTTATTTTACATTATTAGCTCCACATCTTTCTCCATAGTAATTAAAATTACAGTGCAAACACTTTTATTTTCCAAAGAAAGTTAATGCTTATATTTTCACAATTTAACTTTTCTACTAATGTCATATGTAAAGTATTTGAGGGTGATATGCAAGTCGAGATTTATATAGACAAAGGATAGAAAACTGTGGATTTGTCTGTAAGAAATTTCGAAGTGCCACTGAATTAAACTAAAATGAAACCCTAGTGAAATATAGAAAAGAGAGGCAAACAGTGAATGTTTTATCTTATGTCACAGTTTTCCTGTGAAAACGATTTTTCAGTCAGCTTGTAGACACTGATAGTGTGAATAGGAATTCTTAAACTCAGTTTCTTTGGGAATTCAGCTTAGTTTAGTGAGTTTACAAAAAATCTCTCCTTTAAAATCTTGCTCTATTTTTCAGTAAGAGGGCTTACCTGTGGACAAAGAGACAGTTATTGTCAAGTAGAGCTTGGGAAGAGCTGATTCAGAATTGGAGTATGGCTGCAGGTTAGCCTGCTTCTTGAGGTCCATCCAGACATGTTATTTGCGGGTGTGTTTATTGAAAAGATGTAGTAAAAATCTCAAATTTCTGCCTGGAAGTATCAGTGACTGCTGCATCAAATTCTGGATTTCTAGTTCTTACATTCCTGAACTGAAAAGAAAATATAGAGATTACCAAATGTATTTAGAATTTTGGATTTTATTCCTTGATGTAAGTATAATAAATCTGAAATATGAAATACTACTTAACAAAAAATTCTATGTTCATAAATTCAGCTGGAGTATTAAAAAACTGAAAAAAAGTAAGTGTATAAATTACGAAGAATGGAATTAGAATGTAATAGATAGGGATAGAAAAGAGATGTCTTTCTTTGACATGTCTATTTTTTTGAAGATTTCTATCAGTCTCTCTGGGATAAGATTTAGTATTATTCCTCCAACTGGTAGAAGAACAAAGTTTTCCAGATACTTGCTACTTTAATTCTAGATAACATAGGATTTAAAACATCAGTAATCTAATTATTTTGAAAATCAATAAATCTCATTTTGCTGATATTTCAAATGAGTACTTAATGAAAAATTCACCTCTAAGAACTGCTGTAAGATAGCTGTAAATATTTTCCCTAGTAGAAATATTTTGTTCGTGTTGTTTACACGTCCCAGTGGAGAAGTATTTTCTTTATTTTGTGCCAATGCTTTGGATGGCAGAATTTGATCTGTTTCTCATTAGCAGACAAAAAATCTACCTATAAATGAAAAATTTCACTGAACTCTATGACATCTCCTGACTTCATAAATCATGTATTTCCATTTGGTAAATGCTAAGAAATTTCTCTTGGCCTCAACATTATTTTCTCAGAATTTGTGGCCTAGAGGTAATGAGGAAAGACTATCCTTCTGCCTGCTGTGTCAACACTTCACATCCAAGCAATTCAATACCTCAATATTTTTTACTTTTATTCCTCACATACAACAACCTATTTGAAAGCTTAAGGGTCATTTAATGTCTGTGCTTAACTAATAATGGGTTTTGTGAAAAACAGAAATTGTCAAGGTAAAGTGTATGACCTCCTTTATTCTCACTTTAGTCCTGTGTTGCAGCACTGTGCTTCATTTGTTACCTTATTGCACTTCACTGCAAAAGCTAATTACAGTTAAAATTAAACTCTATAGAGTGTGTCCCACTGCCTTTTAGCTGCTAGACATGAAGAGGCTGATTCCTGTGTATTCACCTCTTGTTTAGAAGATTCATGTTTATCTAATGTGAAGTCAATATTATTGTCCTGAAAAGAGTTAGAGTATTGCTAACAATCCATCAGGGAGTGCTTCTTTACAGCACTGATGCTACGCTCTAGTGGCTCAGAAACCATTTAACAGTGCTAAGATTCTGATCTACTTTGGTGCATTAACGTTCAAACCATCATTTATCTCTTATTAAATGCTTAACAATAAAATAGTTCACTGTGTTTAACAGTTGGATATTTTGTAAGTGGAGGAAAGAGGAAGAATGAAGTGCCAATGGCTGTGGTGGAAAAATATGGAGCAAACCACCTAGGTCTCTTTCTGTGCAACGTGTATATGCATGCATATAAAAATGTATACATATATATATATACATACCTACATATATATAGATAATAATAAAACAGCATACGACTCTGGAGTTCTGGATGAGTCCATATCACCTAACTTTAAATATATAAATTTATCTGCAGCAGAACTGGAAGTCCTACACTGCTTTCATAGGGAATGGAGATAGTTAGGCCTCCAGAAAATGACTTATTTCTGGATAAGATGAAGACTGCTTTAAATTTCTTTTCTTTTCTCCTTTGATTATAAAGATGAGTAGATTTGATTCCAGAATCTAACTTACAGATACCTAAATTAAGGTAGGTTAATCCAATCTGAAATCCAGTATTTGCTGTAGATGACATATAGTAATAGCAAATTAACTAGTTCTCATTTACTCATCTGGAAAAGGAAAGGGGCAAGGACAGTCTGATGTCTGCTCTGGCTTTGTGGCCATGGACGAATCACCTAAATTTTCAGTGCATAATGTATAGTCCAGTATATGATCATTATCTTTGTATTATTTCCTTGAAGATACTCATATGCCCCCTCTTAACCATTTATGAAATGATATATATATTTATGTAAATGCTATATCATAGAACCATAGAATCATAGAATGGCCTGGGTTGAAAAGGACCACAATGATCATCTAGTTTCAACCCCCCTGCTATGTGCAGGGTCGCCAACCACTAGACCAGGCTGCTCAGAGCCACATCCAGCCTGGCCTTGAATGCCTCCAGGGATTGGGCATCCACAACCTCCTTGGGCAACCTGTTCCAGTGCATCACCACCCTCTGTGTGAAAAACTTCCTCCTAATATCTAACCTAAACCTCCCTTGTCTCAGTTTAAAACCATTCCCCCTTGTCTTATCACTATCCACCCTCATAAATGGCAGTTCCCTTTCCTGTTTATATGCTTCCTTCAAGTACTGTAAGGCTGCAATGAGGTCTCCCCGGAGCCTTCTCTTCTCCAAGCTAAACAATCCCAGTTCCCTCAACCTTTCCTTATAGGAGAGGTGCTCCATCCCTCTGATCACCTTAGTGACCCTCCTCTGGACCTGCTCTAAGAGCTCCACGTCTTTCCTGTACTGGGGGCCCAAGGCTGGACACGGTACTCTAGATGGGGCCTCACAAGAGCTGAGTAGAGGGGGACAAATCACCTCCCTCTTCCTGCTGGCCACCCCTTTTTTAATGCAGCCCAGGATATAGTTGGCCTTCCAGGCTGCAAGCGCACACTGCTGGCTCATGTCCAGCTTCTTGTCCACCAGGACCCCCAAGTCCTTCTCCGCAGGGCTGCTCTCAAGGAGGTCTTCCCCCAGTTTGTATAAATACCTGGGATTGCCCTGACCCAAGTGCAGCACCCTGCACTTGGCCTTATTGAACCTCATTAAGTTTTCATGGGCTCACTTCTCCAGGCTGTCCAGGTCCCTCTGGATGGCTTCCCTTCCTTTCAATGTATTGACTGCACTTCCAGTACAAGAAACCCAAGAAGCAATGATGAAATAAGGCTTTGACTGTGATCTCCTTTCTTCTATTGTAAATCCTTCCACATTGAAGTTATTCCTTCACTGCTTTATTTTAGACTGTCTTTTTTAAAAGAAATTTTAACTTTATACTGTATTTTTTGTGTCTTTCCATTTGTTTGTTCATCTCTTAATTTACTGTCTAGAAGATTTGAGTAGAGTGAGAAGAAAAAGATTACAGTCAGCACATGAGCTGCTCATTCTCCTGAGGAATATAAAATAATTCTATTCTTGTTAGCAAAAGCACTGTTAGAAATAGAGAGATATTTTGTATTTTTCCTGTTCGCAATGCATTCATTTTTCCTTTAGCAGATAATACTGTCGTATTTATTCTTTAATTTTAACATTGCCACATTCACAAGACAAGGTCACTTAACCTGTGTTTAGTAGGCAAACACATAAAGCTGCAAGATAGCATGAAATGCAAACTATTTTCAAATTGGGTTCGGGAATTAGAATGACAGAATGAATGAACTCCAGATTTGAAGAGCAAACATTTAATGTGGCATGTTCAGCATTGGCCACCTTGATTAGATTAAATGCCATATTTTCATGCAAGGTGTAAATATTGAACTATAGCTCTGTGCTGTTGATCAAAGCTGTTTGCTTGGCTGAGATGATTAAATAAGGGTTAATAAATATAACCTCTGTTAAATCTTCTATAACCAAATTTATCTCTCAGCTTCACCTACTGTAGAATTAATAACTAAAGCTGGCAATTGTGAGCCAGAACATTTAGGCACAATATCTTTTGAGCAGAGTGTTTGATATTTGCTCACAGCAAGAGTTGTAATTGATTTACAGTCACAGCAAATGAACTAGGTCTCATTTGCTCAACTGGACAGAGAAAAGGGCAAGGACAGTCTCATGGTATGCCAAAAATCTTACATGCAGATTACTAGTTGTTGGGCATCTTCAGCTTTCATTTGTTGTATAAAAATGTACAGGACATTTGTAGGTAAATCACTGTCCTTGATCAGGTGGTACCTGAAGAAGGGAGCTGCTACATGTCCCAGAGCAGAAGACCACAGAAAATTAAGTGTTGAGAAGGAGGGAGAGGCAGCATACCCTTTGCACCAGCCCTGCAGTATGCATCACGCAAAGTACAGTGTCATTCAAGGCTGAAAGATTGGGATTTTTTCCTGTGATTATAGCAGAATTTTCCACTGTTGGATTCAACATAAATTAATTTATACCACATGTCACATCAAATGATAGCTTCTGAGGCTATTTGACTTTATCTGGAAGTTGATTACATCTTGCTAAGGTAGCTCTGGAGAACCTTCTTATTTTTGCAGTGCATAATTAAGACAATTTATCTTGGCTCATTTATCAGGAAATAAGCAGAGTAAAGGGTATTAATAGCCAAGGAGTGACAAAGCTTAAAACTCATGTCCAGCATCCCTTGCTATGTTTTTCTCTGTTTCCCACTACATTCCTCATAGTCTGTTCTATGGTCATCTTGGCACATCTTTTCTTTGACGTACATGATCAGACAACTTCAAATTGTATTTATCTATGAGTAGGCTTTTAAAGAGGACTTTCTGTCTCTATTTTAGAGTTTGGAAGTCTAGTCATACCCAACCACTTCTCACAGAATTTATCATAACACTGATAATTACATTAGAGTGATGGGTGGACTGGATCAAAGATGATGATAAGCAAACTCACTGTACAGCCCAAGATAGGCAAAGACAGAATATACCACATAGCAACTTATCTTCAGATTATAAGACAAAAGAAATCATTATGCAAGATAAATCAGCATATTCACAGTTTTTAAAAGTTTATTTCAGAATTTTTATTTCACTGTTCCTACTAATGTCTGGTACTAAATTTTGTAAAAATCCGTGTGCAAAATGTTCTTGACCCTTGAAGGGAACAAATAGATGATCCAAGAAGGTATCCCTTATTCTAAAATCTTCCACGACCTTGTAGAATAATTAAAATTTGTGTAGAAGAATCTAAATGTTGCTGTCCTAGCACAATTTCAAAACATTTTTTTCTTTCCTATTTCTGAAAGACATTTTTATGAAATAATTATAAATTTTTGAAAACCGCAAAAACTAAAACAACCAAAAACCAAAATTCTAAATCCGAAAACACAATGAAGAAAGTGTCCTGCCACACAAGTAAGGAATAGTTATATAAAAATTAGAAGAATCCAGCAAAAATATAAACAGATTTTTGCTCAAGTCACTTTGGAAGCTTGAAGTTAGAACATGCAATAGAAGGCACAGTACTGATGGTGAGGGTATTACTACACCTAGTAAACAAACAAACTAGCTGCGTAACATCTCTTTAAAAATATTTATAAACTCAAGTCCTTTGATTTGGATTTAGAATCACAAAGTTTTGCAAGACTCATATATTGTTCTCTCATCCTGGCTTATTCCTGAAATCCAATCTTGTATTGGGACTTGAGAAGAAAGTCAGTGGAAAAGATTTCCTCCCAACCATCAGTAACTTCTTACATCCTAAAGAAATTATCTTATTTAGAAAAGTGGCAGACTATTGGATTGCTACTTAAAAAATCTCCTAAGGCAGAAAAATTGCAAAATATCAGCCTCCCCCTGCAAATGTTAGATATTTTGTCTTTACCCGGGAAAGGTGTTAGAATAATTATTGTGAACAAACTTCGGACTCAGATAGTCTGGGTCTGTTTAGCCTTGAGAAAAGAAGACTGAGAGAGGACCTGATCCAGGTCTATAAATATCTAATGTGTGGGGGGCAAAGTGGCGAGGCCAGACTCTTTTCAGCGATGTGTGGAGACAGGACAAGGGGAAACGGCCAGAAACTGGAGCATAGGAAGTTCCACATCAATGTGCACCAGAACTTCTTTACGGTGAGGGTGACAGAGCACTGGAACAGGCTGCCCAGGGAGGTTGTGGAGTCTCCTTCTCTGGAGATATTCAAGACCCGCCTGGACACCCACGTGTGTGACCTGGTGTAGGGAATCTGCTTTGGCAGGGGGGTTGGACTCAATGATTTCTGGAGGTCCCTTCCAACCCCTATGATTCTGTGATTCTGTGATTCTGTGATAGAAAGCATTATATAGGAGATACAATACATCTTATGAAATAAGTGAGTTCTATTATCAGAGCAGACTGTTACATCCTGCTGCTGGTTTTGATGATACTGATGGTGTCACTGCACTTTGAGATTATCTCTGCTAATTTTGTTCACTCCTACTGTGAAAGCAATAGACATGATACCTCGTGACATCAGAAAACATCTCACTTATGCCACGCCTTCATTGACCTAATGTAAATGTAAGCACTTTTTCTTGGTATGCCTTTTTCCAATTTCTCTTCCTGTGTCTCAAGGTTTTTCACATAATCATGGAACAGCTGTAGCTGGAAGAGACTTCTTGAGATCACCTATCCCACCCCTCATGTCAAGTGGGGTCAGCTACTATGGATTGGCCAGGACCACATCCAGACAGGTTTTGAATATCTCCACAGATAGCAAGCTCTATAGTTCTAAGTGGAGCTGTGCCCTTGGTTATCTGGATTTACCTTTAGGATTCATTTTGTTAAAAACGAACAAACAAAAAAATCAGAGTGTTTTTTTTAGTTCTTTCTTGTCTTTCTCATGTAGGAAAGGGAGGAGAATTTTAGGGTACAGGGAACAGGAAGGATTAACAGTCACCCTGTTCTGATAATCTATATTGGTAAAAATAACTCTTAAAACAGAACGTAGGCCTTGGGGACATGAATGGTAATGAGAGATGGAATTAGGAAAGAAGAAATAACCAATTCTGCCCACAGATTTCCTCAAATTCTCTATTCATTGTCCAAAAAGGCAAACTCTGCCACTATAGTTCATACCGTGATGTGAGCAAGTGTGTAAATCAGTCCTATGCACCCAAATGGAAGTTCAGTTTCTGGCATCACGAATCTGTAACAAATTTAAAGAGAAGACTATCACAAGTGTTCTACTTCTGTGAGTATCTTGTTTGTGAGTAACCTGATTACTTGGAGGCATCTCTTGCTCACAGTGTTATTATCCTGATCTAGCAATTCCAGACCAGCAAAAATGTCATGGGTGACCAAGCCCAAGGGAATGCAGTCACTGATCATGTTTGTGGGCAAGGCCACCAACACTCCCCAAACTCCTCTCTCTGATCCCATCCTCAAAACCAAGTGTCTTTACAAGGTGGTACTCACAGCCCCGCAGCCTCACCACACAGCCTTGCCATCCCCTTTCCTGCAGCCCCAGTCCAGCCCAGCACCTAATAGCCCCGCACACCAGCCCCATGCTGATCATGTTTGTGGGCAAGGTCTGTGCTGTGCTGTAACTCAGTGGAAAAGGTCATTCTGGTAGGAGGTTAGGGATACATTGTTTTGCTCTCTGGTTATAAAACTTACACATCGTGAGTATAATTCTGTGATGAACAGAAAACACCGTTTCTAGGCAGGGGAATGTATTCCATGTCTTGCTACAGTTTTCTCTGTGAAATGCTGTTTGTTATATTGTCTGTGCATGTTCTGTATTATTCAGCTACGGTAAACCCGGAAGGGAGAGATGAGACACAAAGGTTTATTGGCTCTGCAGGAACTCAGCAGCTTGTTAGGCAGCACTGCGTAGCAAAGGAAAGAAAAAGCCATCCCGGCATGTCACAAGGCACGCGTCATGAAGCCAGGCTTTTTGATTGGATAGATCCGGCATCCAAGACATATCATTATGCCCAGAAAATTAGGAAATTACAGAAGAAATTACAAAAGACAGAAAATTACAACATGAAAGGCCTTGCAACAAAGGCTTTATTTCCCGCGGCAGGACAATGTGCTTAGCTTTTGGAAAATGAACCAAAGTGCATTGGCTTAAGCCTGAACATGGAAGAAGACAGTGATATTCTAGGGATATCTAGTGCTGTCATCCTGGAGCTGCAGAATCAAAAGAGGATGAGAAGGGGCTGGAGAAAAGTCCTAACAACTTATGTGTAATTCAGAAAGCAGCACATACAACACCCAAACTCTGCAAACTCTTCTGTGGTGACGTGCAAAAATTGCTTCAGAAGTGGACTTAGATCCTTGTGTTAGCAAACTGTATGGGGACCCATTTTGTACTTTTGATCCACCTTAAATGAAATCAACGAATGTGACAAAATGGGGAATCAAGATTTGTGTTATTTAAAAACTATGGGGGGAGGGGCAGATGGCTAATAAAATACCCAATATAACTGCAGATATTTATGTTTTAGAAAGTTTTCTTAAGATTTTTATTCATCCTAATAGAAGTTACAGAATAGCACTGTGTTTATGTATGCATACAGAGGAAATATCAAAGAAATAGGAAGAGGAAATATTATGTCTTTTTTTTTTTTTTTTTAAAGGGCAGTTATTAAAAAGTTATTAAAAGGTATTAAAAGAGCTGTTTTCAGCACACACAAATTTAAGAGAACAGGCGGGAGTCTTAGCAGTGAGTCTGGGTTATTTTAATGACACAAAAATGACTATTTTTAAAATATGTACCTAATAATTCAGAGAGTGTTGTCTTTGATGAGACCTTCAGGAAAATTTCCTGGGAAAGGTAGAATAGTTCTGTCATAGAAGAGGATTTCATCTGCACTTCATTCACTGAGAAATACAGAGACAAAAAAAAAACTATCCTACAGTGAAAGAAAGGAAGGTAAAAGATTTAGATAATGGAACTAAAGCTTGTGGGTTGCCAGAGAGACTAGATTCTTTATAAGAATTATTTCAGTTAATTCCTCCATGCACAGTTCATATTCCTGACAAGGCACCAAACATAATGGAACCCTAAATGTAAATGAACATGCAAATGGATGTGATACACACATGGCCACACCAGAACACACATTGGTGCTTGTGGTGAACAAAGAGTATGCTAATACCTACTTTAGTAATGTAATATTTTTTAGCAAATTGTTTCTAAAAACTGAGCATTTGAATCCATCATAGAAGATAACATTATTGTTCCAGGAGTCCTTTTTGTACAGTGGGATATGTTCTGTATTCACTGTCTAAATTTAGAGTGAATATTTTGACAGTGTTCAAGCAGAAATTTTACCCAAGACCACATGATCTGTGAAAATACAGGTTTCCTGAAGCCATGAGTTATCTTCCAGTGATGTTCCCTTTCCAAAAGGGGTTCTAGAATATGCAAATCAAGTTCACATGGTTTGAATTCTCTGTGCACTCCAGTATTTGGCACTGCTGGCACTGTTACTGGAGTCAGACAGACTGCATAGCCTTACTCGGCCCCAGAGACTCCTGTTCTAGTTTCCAGTTTCTGGTACCAGGAAGCTGCCACTGTCCCACTCTTCTTGGACTTTCACCTGTGACAAAGGAAGAGTTTCTCACCTATCTAGTTGCGTTGACTCAGGAGCAAGGATAATCTTATCCTAGCATAGAAGAGAGTGGAAGTTTTTTTCATGTCTAGATACTTCATCTGTACAGGGAGACCTCGCTCAATGGTCACTAATGTGGAATGCCTTTCAACCCTGGAAAACATGGAACTAATTCAACAGCTGTTCCACTCATGAAGACGAGATGTATATGAATCGGTCTTTCTCCCACCGCTGGGACTACCAGAGTAGTCTGGTAGTCAGAGAGTCCTGCATCGTTCCTTCCACTCTAGCACCTCTCTCCTTCATATTTTTTATTTGCAGAGATGTACATTACTGTGGTTTTGGTTATACTTGTACATTTGTGAGATTACAGCTGAAAGATTTTGGGGGACCATGTATGGCTTTTTACATAAATAAAAGATCTTCGATATGTTAATTCTTCCTTGTAAGTTTTCCTTTCTGGCTCTAAACCAAAGGAAAGTGTAATACCGGCTCTCACCTTTTCAAGACATAGTGATTTGTACTGCCAGCTTTTTTTCATGGTATATTTTGTGTTACAGTTATAATAAGTGGTAATTTACAATATTTCTAACAGATTTCTAACAACTACTATCTTTCTCTCTACAGAAAATAGGGGCAGTACATGGAAAAGCAAGTTTCAAACTTGACATTTAGAATGATTTTTCCAAATCTGAACACCTATTTGCCCTTTGTCAGCTTAGGATTTTCTGGCTGTCACAGGCTAGCTGAAGTGATAAGCAAATCTCTAACACACACACAAAAAGGATGCTGATAACATATAAGAGATAGTATCACAGTTTATTATTAAATTAGAAGCAGTACTATTTGAATCAATTCCATATTGTTGCTTACTTTTTTTCTGTACATGACATTTAGCTTCACAAGACGGAAAGCAAGGTGATAAAAACTCCATGTTGCACAACCACTAGGTTAAAAATTTGCTGAAAGATTATTTCTAAGGTAGTTCTAATAATATAAATTCAAATGAGGAGTTGTTAATATTCAGTGTTTTTTCAGAGTTTTATTTCTCACCTTATTCAAACATTATCAATATTTTGTGAGGAAACATGAATATAGTTTCCATAAACAATTATAACAAATTTATAATAAAGTATAACTAATTAAGAACAAAACTTATAAAGGTGCCTATGGTACAGGGAGATTTTATCTTGGGGATAGTACCTTTGAAAGGGCTTGAAAAGTCGTTTGTTATCATAATTTTAGGGGACTCGAGACAGTTGCTTTCAACTCTGAAGTTGCTTTCAGCTTTGCATTCCTTTGATTATACAGATGTGAGGTCTCAACTCAACATTGTAGCTACAAGAATTAATATGTTCTTCAAAGAGTTTAACTGGAAAAATATTTTACTACATTAAAAATAATGTTAAGGTATTATAATAATACCTTATAAACAATTCAACACATAAACAATTCAAAAAAAAAAGAGAAAAAATAAATTGATTGATACAAGAGATTTTCAAGAAGAAAATTATCAGTACATTGGAAAATGTGTTTTTAGTAAAAAAAAACCATTCACCGAATGGATGTTTTAGAGCTGACTATCTCCTATGTATTTTAAACAAACTCATACTCTGAAATCCATTCTTAAGGAAGTCTTTGTATTGCTTGTAGGACAGCAGTGCTTGGGTTTTTTTGTTTGTTTTAATTATATCGATTTATTTATTATTTCTTTTGTGGTAGATACAAAAGACTCACAACACACAAGCTCATATATGTTTATATTCACATATATATACTTAAATGTAGTAAGAACTTTGCAAATAGCATAAATTATCTCTTACTCTGAAGGGTGAATCTAGCTTCATTGAAATCAATGATGTTTTTTCATTTGACTTTAATGGAATAAGTATTCACATCTCAAGAAAACCTGTATGTACTATTTTCACGAGTTAGAGAAGCCATCTTTTTTATTAGCACCCTGTGCAAGTGCACTGACTACCAATTTGACAAAACTGTGGCAGACCTGCTAGCTCATATATTTGCTAGAGTATTACTTTGGAGATTTGTTTTAGCATCTTTTTTATGAGGCCTTTAACAAATGAAGACAAATCAAAATGTGCCTCTCTAAGGCACATTCTTGATTTTGGTGACAAAGCTAATTTACACCATTCCCTTCTACTGCCTGCGTAGACTCAGCTTCACTGAAATCCTGAAGCAAAGATTTATGCAACCGTGTAATGAGCCAGAATAGGGAACTATTCTAACGTGTCCTCCTTTTTCTCTAGGAAAGGTAGAATCCAGAAAAATTAGAATGAGAATGAGGAGGAGACTTCTTGAACTAATATTAAAAAAATGATTTTGGACATGTTCCAAGACAATTCCTTTCACACAGACTGAGCACTGTAATAACTGTGTGCAACTGTGGTTCCATTTGAGTGGCAGGTCCCTCTAGCACCTAGGTTGGTCTCCAACATCCTGTGTGAATACTGCTTAGAGGACTTTCTAGGGGAGGGTGGGCATTTGGTTCTGTCATCCTTGTCGAAAGCCATTATGAAAAGGAAAGGCAATCCTAGCTTGCTACTGGTCATCCAATGGAGCTGTTGAGTTGTGCTTTTTTCTCAGGCAGCATCGATTCCTGTTAAGCTCTTTTGCTTCCCTCCCACTTGTTACATTTAGGACAATACATTAGAAATGAATTACTTAAAGACTATGAATCCATATACTTCAGGGCAGAAAGGGAGAAATTAAAGGAGAACGGAAAGAGTCCACTTCTTTTTATCTTTACGGTATAATTTTGTCTATTTCCCTGTCTTCTTTAAAGCACATGGTGAGAGCTATTACCAAGTACGAAATACCGATTATATGGTATGTTGGGTACACCATGTTTGCACAATGTTGCACAATAACATATATTTTCTAAATTGCAGCATTATGAATTGCACTCTGTAGCTTATCACAAATTAATTTCATTTGTTATTTTCCAGCATTCCCTTCTAGAAGAAATAAAATCTCAGAAGCATTACCTGTAATTGCTATTTAGAAATGTTAAATTGACAGCATACTTCTAGTTGAGACAATTAGTTGTGTGGAGTAAAACGTCAGTAGATGTAGACATAATTCTGTAGGCTTCAGTGGAGCTGAAACAGTGATAACTTGCTAAAGATCTGTCTCATAAATCTATAAAATTTCAGATAATTTTTTTTATGAACTCTGTACTGAAGCTTAGCCATGTGCTTTTTTTCAGAGAAATTCTGCTTCTGCTGTTAATTTATTTTACATTTTTTATACAGTATGGTTCTGCAAGTCTACCTGATGTGTTGATTAAGTATATGCCAAAATGTTTGCCAGGGAAAACAAGCCCATTTCCTGCTAGGAAGAACTAGCTAATTTTCATGATAATTTTTTAGAGATGAATGTTCTGTATAAACACATTAATAAAAATATTTAAGCCCACTGAAACCATATAGAGATTCAGAAAAACAAAGACATTTGTCATCTCATTGATAGTTTGGTATTTTTTTTCTCAAGTTTTGGGACAAATCCTGTTCTTATTCACTGTAGTCCACTGCAGCTGTTTGTTCAATCATGATGCATAATAAATGAAACCTTGAATTGAACGGTCTGAGAAAAAAAAGACAGAATTTGGCCATTTAGTTCATTGTTTTTCCAAAGTCTTGTGGTGTACAGTACATATAGGCCTTGTAATCTTTCAGCCAAAAGAGGTGAATGCCAAGACCTAGGCTCAAATATTTCTTGTCTTGTGGGACTTGAACCTATGCCTTCTTGTCTCTTCTATGAGGCATACATAGACATTGATAAAGCAATATATTTTGAAATAACTGCTCCCTTTTGCTTTTCGAAGCCTAATTCTGGTAGAAGATCTATGACTGCAAAATCCAGGTGATGGCTTCACCTTCCTTCAAAGATGAATGCCTTGTTACCCGTGACCTTCTTTTTGACATTTCCTATTGTGCTCAGGTCATTTGGTCAGTTCAGTGACCTCTGAGAGTCACATCCACAGGCCAGGTGTGTCCAAGCATTTTACAGGCAGAGCCCTCATACATACCCAGCCTGCCTTGGGATCCCAGAAGGCAACAACACTCTGGAAAATTATACCCAGAAGCATGGAGCACGGGAAACCACGCTCCTTCCCTTGTAAGTTGTCCCGTGGACTAAATAAACACCAGTAATTGGGAAAATTAATAATGACTTGGGTGCAGAACAGACAGTCTGTTGGCATGCATACTTAAGCGGTTTTATGTATACATTTCATGGCATGCATACGTGTGTGCACCTGCACTTCTTAATAATTTGATCCAGTGCTACCTGTGTTACACTACAGTGATAACACAGAAATATATTAGAAAATAGCAGGTTTCCAATTCAAAATGAATTACAATTGTAAGCCTTCTGTGACCATTGTGAAACTTGTGCTGCTTTAATAAGTACCCATTCAAACATACACCAGGTTAATTATGTATTCTTAGTATAGATTTAAATAGGATCTCAGTTGGCCACTAAACAATTTTAATTCTATTGGTTAAAGAGTAGGAAGTGGGTCAGGGATAAAATGAATTTCAGTAAGATAAACTCATGTACTTACAAACAAATTATAAATTACTTCTTTGAGGCAGTAGCATATCTTTTGGAAAAAATATAGAAAGAGAAATTAAGTTCATCAGTGGATAACTGTATAGAGATACAAGCATATTCAAGCTACTGTTCAAAGCATCAGTGAGACCTCACCTGGTTGTTGGATATAACCCTACCTTCTGGTACTCAGGAAGGATGAGTTATAACCTAAAGAACTGGATGGGGAAAGACTAGGAAGATGATCAGAATAGAGACAACACTGGAATAGTGCTTTTAATTTAGATAATTGAAAAATTGGCCAGGATTTGGTCAGCAAATTGTAGAATTGTAGAATTACTCAGTAGTAGAATCATAGAATCATAGAATGGCATGGGTTAGAAAGGACCTTAATGATCATCTATTTTCAGTTCCCCTGCTATGAGGAGGGTTACTACCCACCAGATTAAGTTGCCCAGGAACCCATCCAACCCGGCCTTGAGCACTTCCAAGGATAAGGCATCCACAGATTCGCTAGGCAGCCTGTTTCAACGCCTCACCACTCTCTCAATAAAAAGTTTCTTCCTAACACCTAACTTAAATCTCTCTCTCTCTCTCTCTCTATCTCTTTTATTTTATTTTTAGTTTTAGTTTTAGTTTAGTTTAAAAGCGTTTCCCCTTCTCCTGACACTATTAAACTGTGTAAAGAGTCAGTCTCCAAATTGTACATAAGCTCTCTTTAAATACTGAAAGGTTGCAATGAAGTCTCCCCAGAGCCTTCTCCATGCTGAACAATTCCAGCTGCTGCAGTCATTCTTTGCAGGAGAGGTGCTCCACCCCTCTGATTCTCCTTGTGGCCCTCCTCTGGAACTGCTCTTTCTTGTACTGGGGGAACAGACCTGAACACTATGCTCCTGGTGTGGCCTCATGAGGGCAGAGTGGGTAGGAGCAATCACATCTGTGACTTACTGGCCCCTCTCTTCTGATGCAGTCCAGATCTACGGGGTGAAAGAGCACACTGCTGGCTCATGTCCAGCTTTTTGTCCATCAGAATTCCCAAATCCTCTGCAGGACTGCTCTCAATGAGTTCTTCTACCAGAATTTTTCCAGGCATAGAGCTGAGGCTCACTGGTCTTTAGTTCCCCTGATCTTTCTTTCTAACCTTCATAAAAATGGAAGTGATATTTCCCTTTCTTCAATCACTTCAATAGGCAGCCGTGACTTGTCAAATATGATGGAGAGTGACTTGGCATCTACATCAGCCAGTTCCCTTGGGTCTTTCTTGGTGTCTAACAATGTTTAAACAGTGGAGAGCCTCTTTCACAGCTGACTGTACTCAGCACAGTATGGCAGCAGAGGATTTCCATGAGTTTTTCACCGTTCAGAACCCTCCAGCCTTCAGTCATTCTGAGGAAAGAGGAAATGAATGTGGGTGGTAGTAAGAGTACATGAACACACAAAATATTGAAATGCACTATTGTGTTTATAGCTTGAACATGTTCATTTTTGGTAAATTTCAAAATATTAAACTGTAGTTTTTTCTTGGTGCTTTTGGTGAAGTGAATTTTAGAGAAAGTTTATTTCTGATTCTTATTACTCAGGAATAAAAAGAACAAAGAAGAAAGAATAATTGAAAAAATAGAGAAGGAAAAAAAAGAGAGAGAAAAAAGAAAACAAAACAGAAAACAGAGAAAAGAAAAAAGACAAAAGAGAAAAGAAAAAGGAAAAGAAGAATGTTACTGTGTCCTTTAAACCAAAGATATAGGTGGCACATGTGTGTACTTTAGCTAATAATCTTAGAATATGACAATTCTAAAAGTCAAACTCCTGATTTTTAGCTCAAGTGCTTTATGCAGCTTGCTTTCTGCTGTGTTAAGCAAGCATCTGTTCAGCTGAGTTCTCTGGTCCACAAAGTGACATGAAGGAAACAAATGATGATAAAAATGTATAAGCGTGTTTTAAAATGCAGCCCACATAAGGGAAGAGTGTCTCTTCTGTTTACCATTAATGACACAAACAATGCAAGATCGAAGAATGTCTGGAGGCTGTCTCCAGTAATCAGCTATTCGGTAGCAGCTGATAAGATAACTCTCATTGAGAAACAAATGAATAGCATGTCATGCACATATATTTGGCAATTAATATCGTGGGATTAGATTGCAAGCAGTAACTACTGATTTTGCTTCCTTTCTTTACTTCATGACAGCAGTTTCCAAAAGAGAATCACGTACACTTCCATAGCAGTGTGCCAAGATAATTGAAGCTAAGTCTTGTGTTCTCCTAGCTTGTGCCTTTGCTGTTGGACAGTTAGGAATTTCCAAAGACATTTAAAACACTTTTTATCACAGCTGACAATTACATGAAAGCACTTCCTGCTGTCTCCCACACCCCTTTTTTTAGCTATTTATGTTAATTTTGTGAAATCATCACATCACAGAATTCAGACTGGAAGGGATCACAGGTGGTCTTCAGTCCAATCCATTACTCAAAGCAGGTAGCTCAGGGCTTCATCCAGTCTTGGAATCCTTCAGAAATGGAGACTGCACAGTCTCTCTGGGCAATCTGCTCTACACCCTAACCATTTTCACATGAAAATATTGTTTGTTTGATCTTTCCTTCTGTGCAGCATCGTTTCCACAAAGTTCTTTACAAAGTCAAATGTTAAATCTTCTTGTGGACAAAAACAACATAATAGAATGGGGAAATAAAAGTATCCAACTTGCCACTCCTTAGATGAATGGCTGTGCATAAAAATAATATATGTTTAAGGTTTAAATGCTCTGAAAATATTTTTGTGTGGCTCAAAAAATTCAAATATATTGACCTGAGTCAAGTAACCCAGTATGAAGTATTTCTGTTGTTTATAGAATTGTTTTTGCACATAAGCTTAGATGGAATATTTTCTTCAATTTTGATCAGCACTGACAAATATATACCTTTTTGTAGCAGAATAAAAAATATTTCAGCCAGCTTCTTTGCACTATGCATTTAGGAAAAATATCACGAAGGTTCTTAGTGACTGAGCAGTTTCTCTTTTCAGATCCAGCCACAGGGTTTGATAATTCATATAATTAGGAAATATTGTGGCATTAAGTTGGACTGCTAGAGTCCCATTTCATTTAAATCTGATAGAATTATTTGAATTATAGAATCACAGAATGTCGTGAGTTGGAAGGTGCCCACAGGATCATTGAATGCAACACCTGGCTCCACTCAGAACCACCCAACAATTAGACCACATGTCGGAGAACTTTGTCCAGACACTTCTTGAACAAGCTCAGTGCCATGACCACTTCTCTGGGGATTATGTGTGACATAGTCTTCTTTGAAAATATATTCAACCCCTTTTCTGTGATACTTGGTTGTCTTTTAAACTGAAGTAGTACAGAAGTAAAACACCATCTCCAAACAAAACCAAGAAAATAATCCTTCACCTTCAAATGAGCTTAATTTTAAGAAATATAATAATTTATTGATTGGCCCATTTTTGAGGAGATATAATCAATGGATGTCATTTTGCTGAAAAGGTACAAGGTTTTTTGTTTTTTTTTTTGTATACAATGTACTTAGTTGCAATCCATTAAAAACCTTCTCAGGAAGCCAGTATTTCAAGTATTGTGCAGCATATAATCATTATTTTAAAAAGGATTCATCATACTGCTTGGATGAAAAATTCACACCAAGCAGACAGTATTTAATGAGTAAATCAATAATGTTCATTTCAGGAAAAAAAATAAGTATGGAATATATCTAGGGAAGATAATAAAACAAGATCAAATACTAAATCTCAGAACTGATGACCCATTAGGGATAATGCAATTCACCGCAGTATCAAGCTGAAGTGTATTAGGAAACTTACATCATAAAATTTGCTGTGTAAATGCAAATTCAATCTAATTTGTCATATGATTAAAACTCAGAGAGAAAGGAATTCAATTATAGCATAAAATAACTACTTCAACAGAGCTACATTTGATAAGAAGAATAAGCACTACGGTTTGGTGCTCATTATAATATACTGCTATATAAATACATCCTATTGGAAAGGCAGAAATATACAAGTCAGTTCTCAAGCACAGTTCTGCTGTTTAAGGATATGCTTGGTATGATTTAGCTTAGAAATAAACTTTGCTGCAAACACCAGCTTGTCAGATAAGTTCTTGCTTTTTCTTGTGTGTGTTGCAGTGAACACTCAGTGGTGAACTGCACTTTAAGAAAAAGTGAGGACAAGGTTTTGTTTCAAAGATGTCCTACCCTGCAAAAAAATTCACCTCCCTGAAACAGAAACAAAAAAAAGGTGGAGTTAGAGAAGTAAAACTTTCTCAATCCTCAATTAAATCTAAACAGTGACAATTTAATGTGGGCAGAAAACTGCTTTATTCTTCCACCCTTAAGAAGGACTTGTCCTCATAGGAGAACTATTCAAAGCACAGCTTGACTGTGTAGGGCAGGACAGAGAGAACAGCCCATGCAACTTTCACAGCACATTTCATGTGTCTCATATGTGATTTATTAAATTAATTTCAAGCAAGATCTCACGTTATATAGTTGAATGCATATCTGCTGGTGCATGTTCTTTTATATCATCACCTGAGGGTTCAGGTAAGAGGTACAGTTGTGAACAACTCTGTGTAGGGAAAGAACACATACTGTATATGAATGGAAAGAGTTTGTGTAACTTCTTAGTCCTTGGAAATTTATACAACTAGTGATTTTCATAAATACAGAAGCGTATTTGTACATTTCATGGAGAAGATAAATGCTGCCAACAAAATTCTTAACAGTAAAATGTTGTATAAGTCATACACTGCATGTGGTAGTTGTACCCTACTTGTGACAAAGCACAAGGATTCAGTTGGTATATACCACTAATTTTGCATCATCTGTGCATTATACATATTTAGTAGAACCTCATTTCTGGACCATCTGCAGTTTGTCTACCACTGCACTGTCATGTAGGTGTCTCAGCTAGGATTATTGATACAAGGGACCACCAACCCATCAGTCTCACCTCTCTGCTGAGGAAGATAATGAAACAGGTCCTCCCAGAAGCTATGCTAAGGCATATGGAAGACAGGGAGGTGATATCAGACAACCTCGGGCAAGTCCTGTCTAACCAACCTAGTAGCCTTCTATGATGTCTTAACTGCATCGGCGGACAAGATAAGAGCCACTGGACTACCTGGACTTCAGTAAGGCCTTTGACATGGTCCCTCACAATATTCTTCTCTCCAAACTGGAAAGGTACGGATTTGAGGGGTGGACTGTTTGATAGATGAAGAACTGGTTGTGAGATCATATCCAGAGAGTGCTGATCATTGGCTCAAGGTCCAAATGGAGATCAGTGATGAGTGATGCCCCCAAGGGATCAGTACTTGGAGTAATGCTCTTCAATATCTGCTGTTTCTCACAAGATCTCTGGATTGAACCTAAGGAAAGGAGGAAAGGTTAATATGGTCCTAGCTTCCCACCTTATGATTGGAAGTCAAATATTGACTCAGGATTGAAAAAAACTCATGGACTAAAGTCCTTGCTAGTAGCGTGATTTTCTTTTAGGAAAGGAAAGACTCTAAGTTAGAGAAGTGTGAATGTGTTTGGTGGGGCTGATAAGTTAACCCAAGCTACAACTGAGGAAGAGGTACCTCAAAGAATCAGCTTAATTAAAACAATAACATTTGATCTTTAAACAAGAATAATCGCTTTGTTAGCTTTCTGTTTTCTTATAGAATACAAAATCTGTGACAAGATCAAAACAGAAGTTGCAAAATTCCCACTATAATTGAATGAGTTAGTAGGAAATAAAATGTAGAAGATAAAATCATTCACTCCTGTATAAATTACAGCAGTATGCAACATTCATAAGCACATGCACTAACAAATATTTCGTTCTAACCCCTCAGAGATTAAATTTATGTATTTTCTCCCATCATTTTTGTTGCTCCAGGCTAAACTGGTGACTGGAATTTTGTGTAAAGCATTACATTTTCTATTTTGGCAAGCCTAAAATGGTAATTCTGATATCAGTCAAACTTATTATTTTTTTATTTTTTATTATTTTTTTCAAAGCTTGGAATAAATGGTGCTCTTTTTATCAGGATATGAAACTCCACCAATAATGTTAATATGGAAAAGAAGTAATGAAAGTATGGATTTTTAGTGGCAATGCAAAATTCACACAAAAAAATATCAACTTTATGTATAATGATACAGTTTTCCTCATGATTTTTTGCAGTATTAATTATTGTAATAATTGCTCACCTGTGGAAGTGGCTAGATGATAGACAACCTATAGTTATATTGTACCATCTAGGCAAGGGAGGCTGAAAGGATTAATTACAACATATTTTACAAGCAATGGCATCTTTGTCTACTGTAGAAAACTGTAATTATGTTTATAGTTGGCTTTTTTCCTTTTTAGTTGTAATTTTATGACTTGCATATGTTCTCTGCAAAATGCAAAGAAAAATCCCCCTTTAGCCAACCAGGCCTTCTAGCTTTTTTAACACTGAAGCTCCCTTCACTCTGACTTGTGTTAAGAAAAAATATTTTAAAATCCATTGTTCAATTTCCCCATTTGTTTTTGATATGTTGTTGAGACTAGTCTGAATTTCCTATGTATTCTTTCAAGTTTATTCAGGTTTATTCTTTATGCCTCCTCAGAATGATCACCCTTCTTGAAATTCTTCCTCTCCGGAAATAAGCTCTAAATGATCGTCTGTCTTCCCACCTGAAATCTTTGACTCTGTTACATTCCTGTAGATTGTAAATTTCAAGCAAGCTTAACAGAAGAATCAGGAAGAACAAGAACAATTTATTTCTCTATAAATTTCAAGGATCACACTTTGTTCTTCCTCTTTGAAACATGGGCAAGTTCATCTTTTATACACTGGAGGTCTGAATTGCATTTGTTCTCACATCTTCAGGTATTGTGCTGAAGGCATTTTTTCTTTATTGTAGTTCTTTTATTATTGAACTCGCTTCATAAAGTAACAAGGCTTGAATAATCATCCTGTGTTTCTGTGTGTCTTGTGCTAATACTTTATTACATCTCATGTGCTATCGGTTGAAATGTTAGTTGTTCTCCACACTGGGTTCAGCTCTGCCATTGTCATACAGCATATTCTTTTGCACGCTTTTTAGATCTGAAGAGTTTCTGGGAAAACATTGTTTGAAGACACCCAAGTCATGAATGTACATACAATATGCATGATAAAATCCTGCTTATTGGAAGATTTTACGACATACAACCAGAAGAGACAAAAATCAGAAGAAAAACTTTTTTTTTTTTTTTTATAAACTAACTTATTCAGGTCTGAAAATGTTCAGATGGCTGGAGTTCAAGCTGTTCATATGATATTTGAAAAGACCTGACTGTTGAGATCATACTGATTATATGAAACTAAGGGCTGAACCCTCAAATTTAACTATAGCTGCTGTTTCTTGGACAACCCCAAGAACCTGTACAGATAAGGGGGTAGGAGATAAATAGATTGAGAACAGTTTTTTTGAGACTTTTTTTTCCATGGTGCAGGGTGATAGGATAAGAAGTAATGGTTCTAAACTTGAAAAAGGATAGACTTAGTTTTGATATAAAGAGAATATTTTTTACAATAAGAATGCTGAGAAACTGAAAATATAGCTGCAGATGCCCTATCCCTGGAAGAATTCAAGGCTAGGTTGGACTGGATTTGGGCAACCTAATCTAACCTAAGACATCCATGCTCATGTCAGGTGTTGAACTAGACAATCTTTAGAAGTTCCTTCTATTCTATTCTCACTCAAATCATGCTACTATTCTATGCCTTTCATTGCTATTCCTACTTCCTTGAAGCGTTTTCATGGGTCATTACATTTTATCTTCTATTTTTAAATTAACGTATTTCAGAGTTCTACTATGCTCAGTCAATTCAAAAGTTATGGATGAGGATAATAGAGTTCTCATTAATGGATAAGGCTTTGTATAGTCATTTAAGGGTAGCAAGTAATCATTTTAAATAAAATAAGAATATTCATAATTTGGGATAAAATTCTGTTTACCATTTGGTTGTATTTGATTCCATGAAAAGTACTTTAAGCAAAAGAAATTTATTTTTATGCATAATGCTTATACAACAAATTCCTACTTATGTCAAGAATGATGACCTTTCTTCTCTGCTTCAGATGCAGTGTGTGTGCCAGCAACCAAGGCTCTGTAGGGTCATGGAATCCTAGCATCATTTAATTTGGAGAAGACCTTCAGAATCATCAAGTGCAACCATCAATCTGACATACCAAGTCCCATTGCTATACAATGTCCCTTACTGCAACTCCTGCACATCTCTTAAATACCACCTGGGATTCCAGCTCCATCGATTCTGAGAAGCAAGGGGGCAAGGTCCTCTGGGATGATTCTTAAGTTGTGACTGACTTCAGCTTCGGACAAATAAAGGAAACTTGATTTCCAAAAAAATACTGATTATGAAATGTTTTTCTCCTTGAGATACCTCATGCTGATTCTTATCAACTTCTGAAATTTTATCTATTATGAATAGAGAAGAAATTATTTTACTAGCTGAAAAACTGACTGTTCAACAAGACTTTATCGTTTCCTTTGTTTAGAATACAATGTATCTAAGTAAAGAGCTTCCAAAGGAAAGTGTAATTAAAACCATTTTATTCAATCTTGTGTGACATAGCGGTGAAAAAATTAGCCCTGGAAGAGTTAAAGGACATACAATCAAAACCAATATGATGTTGTGAGCAGATCAAACAATTTTTATTTTGATGTTTAAAATAGAAGTTCAGTTGCATAGCAACTTTGTTTTCAACAAAGAAAATTTGTAACTATATTTAGAATAAAGAAATACTAAAATGCTTCATGAGCTTGGAGAAATTGCTACATCTGACCTGCCTTTGCAAATGGTTTTCGTTTCTATCAAGTAATGTTTTAGTAAAAAACATTTAATCATAAAAATTTTTGTCAGTCTATTTTCAACACTAAATGCATACTTTTTATTCATAAAGATGAAAACAATGGCAAAAATGTCAATTTTGAAGCATTTTCTCTACATTCTCTTTATGCTGGAGCTAACCTGGAAATTAGAATATTATTTTAGGAAAGTCAACATTTTAATTAATTTTATACTTTGTATTTATCTCGATGCAATCTCAATCATCTCAATCATGCAACATTTTAACTTTGCAGTGGTAGGAAATATGCTAAGGCTCATAATCTGCATTTTTATTTCCACAGATAAATCTTGATATAACTTAGCATCCAGCAGTCTATTAGGACCAGGGAAGGTCATCATTTCAGTGAGACCCTAACCAGTACATTACTGAGATCAATTATAAAGAAGAGTAAAATATATATTAGTTGAACATAGGCATGTTACTGAAAATCACATACTAACAGACACAAAAATATGTAATAAATAGAAGACTGAATTACAGTTCCACTGCTTTTTATGCTTTCATCTGACTTGAGGTGTAGTTGTCACATAATGGTGTTCAGTGCATTGACCTTTTCTTTTGCAAATGAGGAAAACTGTAAAACAAACAAACAAACAAACAAACAAAAACAGAATTGAAACTAATTATTGCTTTAACTTTAGCTGAGATGATAATGCATAAATTGTATGGTATTCTACATTTCTAGAAGCAGATTCTTCTCCATCATGAAGGAAAGAAATAGTTGGGATGGCATGGTATACTAATGCACTGTGTTACTTGTTTTACCCTTTGCATCTGCTGGATTAAGTGAGCCTTTTATTTCCCATTGCTTTTAAACCAGGACTTATAATAATTGTGAAAACAATTTCCCTCTTTCTACCCCACCCAGAATTTTGAGCTTCAATCATATAACAAGAAGAGCTGAATCCCACAGATTTTCAATACAGATTAATTTTCTGATAAAACTGTGCATTTTTACCATCATTTTGAAATAGTTTGTCAATCTTTGTAAAGCAACTTTGAAAAATGATGAATTCATTTATTATTGTTCATATTTGATTAGAATTCTATTGTAATTGGGCATTAAATAATGTGCTATTAAAATAATATTTTTTTCCTATTTGTATGACAACTGTGGAAAAATACCTCTTAATGGATATCTTCTTATCAGTATTACAAGTTAAATAATCTGTTTTTTTATTTTTTTTAATTTTCTGATTGCCTTCAGAAATTAATTTTATACTACGTGTTAAATAAATTGAACATTTATAGTTTTTGCTGGGAGTATGTCTCTCCAAGGTGAACATGTGTGAAGATGTGAGAGGAATAAGATGAGAAGAAAAATATAAAGATTCTCTAATCATGTAAAAACCAATGAGTTCATGCACTATTCATTTTCTTCCATTCTGCACATGTGAGAAGATTATTCAAAACAGCAAATATGGGCATATAAAATGGCAGATAGGGGAGCAGAGGCAGATCAGTGTGCTGGCTGGCTTTAAACTGAGAGAGAGATTTTGGTTGGCTGTTAAATGGATTTTCTTTTTATTTGGAGGGTGTTAAGGTACTGGAACAAGTTGTTCAGAAAAACTGTGGATGATTGGCTCATAGTTGTAGCATTTAGTAGGACAGTGTCATCAAAACTGAGCAAGGCCTTGGACATAATAGTCAGGCTGAAGGAGGAGGCTGGGGGCACACTGTCACAACCCACTGTCTACTCTCTTAATATCTGATATATTTGTATAAGCATGATATCCTTAACTTCCTGATTTAGCCCTGATTAACACACAGTGATCAAGAAATAAAATACTTCTTAAGTGAGCCTTAACATCAAGTTTAGAACTGCATCAGAAGCACAAAAGTCCATAATTTGAACAAAAACTTGACAGTTGTCATCCTTACAGATGTCATCCAAAATCTGGGAAGAGAACTCTTAACTCCAGTGTGGTGTTAGAAAATGTCATTCTTTTATTCCTTACGATTCATACTGGGCAACTTGACAAATCAAGCACGCTGTCTCAGAGTTCAAGCTCCACACTTTAACAGTTAAGACGTACATATGCAGTGCATTGGCATACATATTCATTCTTTTCCAAGAACTCATTTATATATGCTAATGTCATAGAATCATAGAATCATAGAATCACCAAGGTTGGATATGCTAATATATTGGAGATTTTCAAGCTGAGACTTTGACATTTCACTAGGGTGACAACATCCTGAAAACAATACATGCAGACTTAATAAGTGTACCTCCTTTATAAGGACTCATTAGTAAAAAAAATGTTTAAACATCGATAGAGAAAGAGGATAGCAAAAGGTCTGAGATTCAGGAAGTAAAAAAAAAAAAAAAAAAAAAAAAAAGCAAAGATATGTAGTTTAATTTGGACTTTTAAGAATTTGTGTAACTAATGATTTACACTGTCACTGCTACTGACATCTACTTTTAGAAAATATCTTAGGCCATAACCTAGGTTCACTTGTAGTCACAGATCCACCAAAGGTTTTTTTCTTAGAAGTGATGTTAAATCTCAGCTCTTAAGACAATGTATATCAATGCTGGTCTCCTGTACCAACTTTCTGAGGAGAAAAAACTTGCTTTTGCACTATCTATCTAGAAGAATTATCATAAAACACTACAAAAGACCATGTCAGGAATATTATCATGGTGTTATAATAGCATTCATTCACACACGCACACAAAAGCTTTCGTCCAGGGAATTTTATGTCTTTTTCTGTCTTCTTCTGTTCTCTTTCAAGTCTTATATTGTTCTGTGTACTTGGTTCTTCACCGCTATAGCTAAGTTTTTCCCCATGTAGGTCATTCTGTGTAGTGATCTTCTTCCTCCTTCCTTTTCTCTCCTGTGTACATTTACTTAATTCGCATTGTTTCTTACCTCTACTCCTATCCTGTAAAGATCTGGAATTTTAGCATCTTTTTAAGACATGATATTAATGAAGAAAAGTTAAGAGGGAATTGCTATCACAATTATCTATATATTACTGAGCCGAGAAGTCTCTATCTATTTCTTATATACACATGCAGAAACAGGAATAAGAAATTGAAAAAAAAAAAAAAAAAACACATTAAAATGTTCCCAATCCCTTTTTCAACATCCCTTAACTCATCAAGAAGAAGATTAGAAGATAATTGCATTGGTTTACAATTACCACATTGGTTGGCTTCATGTGTATGTGGCTCTTTATTAAGATGGAGTACAATGGATAGAAAAAAAAATCTGGAGCCAGAGCACACAATTAATTAATTAACTAATAGATTTAGCAATCTCTCACTAATGCATCAAGTTGTTATACAGTAGATTTCTCTTTACTGATCACTCTGAACTGATTGATCTGAACTGATCACTCATTGAAATAGTGAAGGGCAAACTGTATCAGAGGCATTTTGTTAGGAGAATTTCTATCTTTAAGTACCATTTGGCTATGCATGAATTTAATTTTCACATCATTTACAATTGCAACAGAAACAGCGAAACTCTATTAATGTAGAAAAAGTACAGAAAGATATAAATATGTAGATTAAAACAAAAAAATATTCTCCTGCAATTGAAGTACCAGAGCACAGTTCTTATATCGGTTAGTTACACAGTAAATGTGGAACAGCTGTAATAAGGATAAGTAATCTGCTTTTAAGTGATGGACAATGAAATCTTCACTAACTGATCAAACCTTTCCTGACCTAAAAATAGAAAATAAGGCCAAACACTGAAGATTGTACTTAGCCCTTTTTGAAGCAGTAAAAAAGGAAATAGAAAAAAGAAAAACATGCATAAAATTAGAATTAAGATATTTAAATCTTGAAAGATAGTTCTGCACATAGAATTAAAATCAGTGGACCAAGTTTGCCAGAATGGAATTAAAAGGCAAAAACATTATTTTTATTTTTATTATTTTTATTATATCAGGTGACTGAGAATGCAGACTCTAGATTAATGAACTTCAGTAATCACAGAAAAAATCACAGAATCATAGGGGTTGGAAGGGACCTCCAGAGATCATCGAGTCCAACCCCCCTGCCAAAGCAGGTTCCCTACACCAGGTCGCACAGGTGGGCGTCCAGGTGTGTCTTGAATATCTCCAGAGAAGGAGACTCCACAACCCCCCTGGGCAGCCTGTTCCAGTGCTCCGTCACCCTCACCGTAAAGAAGTTCTTGCGCACATTGGTGTGGAACTTCCTATGCTCTAGTTTCTGGCCGTTTCCCCTTGTCCTGTCTCCACACATCGCTGAAAAGAGTTTGGCCTCGCCGCTTTGCCCCCCACACCTTAGATATTTATAGACCTGGATCAGGTCCCCTCTCAGTCTTCTTTTCTCAAGGCTAAACAGACTCAGTTCACTTAGCCTTTCTTCACAGGGGAGATGCTCCAGGACCTTCACCATCTCTGTGGCCCTTCGCTGGACTCCTTCCAAGAGATCCCTGTCTTTTTTGTACTGGGGAGCCCGGAACTGGACAGTATATTTTTGTTAATCCAAGGTAACAGAAAACATGCTTATGTACTTTCTATTCACCCAATAAACAAATTTCTTAAGCAAACGCTTAATTTTAAGCATTATTATAACTCATTGATTCTATTGGGACTTAGACATACAATTAAAAATAAGAACGTGCTTAATTAACTTCCAAATGTCTGTATCTTTTTAGCCTTGTCTTTACTAAAGTCAGCATGTGTAGCCTCTAATTTTGACTGCTTGTTTTAATTTAGAATATTGATAATTGTCCCTAGTGCAACAAAAGTATTCATTGGGGTGTATAAAATCTTAGAAAAAAGTGTGGATCTGCATTTTAATTTAAATTGTAAGAAAACTGAACATTTCTGGAAAGTTTCTTGAGTGTTTTTGTTGTTGTTGTTTTGTTTATTTTTACCTTAGCATTTTTACCTTTCTAGGGAAATCCTCAAAATTCATTTTTCAAAACAGACAAATAAACTACAGATTTAGGTAAGAAAATAAATGAAACTTTGGCAACATGTCAAGATGAGTTTGATATCTGATGATTGTGAATTTTGTCAAATAACCTTTCAGTTTCAAAATATTCCATCAATTTGATATACATATAATTGAACCTCTTATAATTGGCTATAGATGGCATCGAAATGCAGGGATCCCAGTGTTGTATGGAGACCACTTTTCCCCTACCTATGCAATGGAAAGCACTGCCCAGTCTTTGGTGACAAGCTCTATCTGCAAACCTGCCACTTTCAGTGAATTGATGCCTAGCCAATCTGTTTGGCTGTATGATATATAGTGTTATCATTGCCTTCTATCCATAAACAGAATCTTCATTCCTAGATTAAATTAAAAATAAAATCATTTGCTACTACTGATTTATTTTAAAAAAATCTTGTAATAATATCGGAACATCAAGGAACTTTCTGTCACAGTTATTGTTCCTGAATAAGATTATAATCCCAGTGTATTCCCCACATCTATAGGTATGAAACATAAGTTAAAAATATGGTAAAATAAGGCTTTAATTCCACTGATGACAGAGCTATTATTTCAAAGGAAAGTGCTTTCTCGCTCCTGTACCATGGTAGATTTTGTACTTCAGTGAGTATCTCTCCAAAGAGCTCAGATGAATTCCTAGATTCTGGTCAAGATATTTATGACACAACCTCAAAATCTCAGTAACAGGCTGAGAAATGATATACTAATTCGTTCTACATGCTGGGCAAGGGACAAAATTCACACAGTGTGTTGACTTGTGTCAACAGTTTACGGGCCAGTTCAGCCTGGTTCCATGACTAATGGGGTGGGGGGACCCATGGACTCACGTGCTGGGAAAGGCGGAAGGGGGAAAAGGGGAAACAGTAGAGAGAAAGGCCTAAAAATTAAACAGCGGCAATGATCTGAGGAGGAAAGTTAATTTACTAAATAAGATAAGAATGCAAGACAATACAATATAATACAATATAATTGGAACTGAAGCAAATAATTCAAATAAAATGAGAGAGAGAGAGAGCATCAAAAAACCGAAGGCCTTACTCTAATGTTGAAGGCGAGCTGGCTAGGGAACACACACACACTGCAGAGATGATCAGCAGAAGAAGAGGGGACGTCTTGTGACCAGCAAACAATTTTATCATTCCCTCTGAATGGAGAACAGAAGCTGAACAGTGAAAAGTCCTTTGGAATATATAGTTCTTTTTCTCTTCTGAGACAGGTACACCCAGAACTATTGGCAATCCACAGAACTCGTGCATTAACTCTTTAACTCTCAGTGCACTACATGATGTTATGACGTGGAAAACTGATAATAAAAATCACAAAACCATGACAGTATGTTATACAGAATAAAAGTGACACAGTGAAAACTGGAAGTCTTTCTACATCAAAAGAAATATAGGTTTTGTTAAAAAGTAATATTATAGCTACAAACTGAGATAGTTATCTTTCTACATGAAATTTTGGTGCAATATGTTGATTTCCGAGTATCTTGCCACAAACTACAAATTAATATAAAATTAAAGAATCTCTCAATCTGCAATAGACTAAAAAAAACAGCCCACTAAAATGGGCTGGCATTTCAAAGATGATAATTTATTTTTGCCCTGAACAAGACACTTAAAGCATTTTCAAGGACATCACGTCTTCAAGCTTTAAAATATCAACTAATTATCAAATCAATGATCATTTGGGGAAAGTAATGAAGTATGGAAAATAACCACTTCAAATTATATAAGTCATTACTGAAAAGTATTTAAAACTAGTAAGTCATTAGCAAAGAGTTTTAATATGTGGGTATTAAATGCCTTCAAAGTTTGATAAAAAAAGCAAACAGTATTTAATTGCCATAATTTCCTTTAAAATAAGCAACTTGCCCTTTAAGCTCTTTACACTTAGCTATCATTTGTTTATTTTTCTAAGGAAATATTCATTCATTCATTTATTTAAATTATTGTGGGCTTTTTAAAAAAGTTCACACCTCTTAATGTTAACATCAAATAGTGAGAGTTATTTGAAATAGTGGCTAGCAGAATGACTCAAAGTTCAAGATTGAAAATACAGAAGGAAGTGCTTAATTTTAAGCTCATGACTTCTCAGTCCTCTGGAGTTCAATATATGCATAAATATTCCCAGGACTGGGATTCTGTTGTGTTTTTTATTTTTTTCTCTTGTTTATCTTGCAATTAATTAATCCCATGTTTGCTCATAAATGCACAGATGTGGAGGTAGACAGTGAAGGGAGAAGGAAGAGGCAAAACAATTTCCAGGCCTTTTCTTTCCTTCAATCTTTCTTCTTTTTCTTTCTCCCCTAAGGAATTTGTCACCAATACAGTCCCTGTGTAATAAAAGCAGTGCTAACACCTAGGGGATTTACCTGAAGCCCAGTCAACCTGATGTGTTTTTAGGAGTGTAAGAAACTGAGATAAGTACTTTCTAAAAATGTGTAGACTCCATCACGCTATCTCTATGCCACTATATTAGTTGGGAAAAAAAATTCTGTATATTCTCCAGCTTTCCAATTTTTTCACTTCCTATCCTATATGTACCACTGGGGAGAAACCCTTCCACTTTTTATGAAATATAGGAAATAAAAGTTCTTGTAGGCAACTCGTGGGCACAGACAACGTTTAGAGTCTTAGACGTGGTAATTAAAGAGCTACTACATCCAAGATCTCATTGTGATTCAGGTAAACAAATTTTGATGCTTGTTTCTTTCAGATCTCAACTGCCTTCTGCACAGCCATCTGTATCCCAGTGAATATAACCTACTTATTACGTACATAATAGGTATATAATAGATAATCAATGCATCCCCTTACAAAAACAATTTCAGTCACATACTACCTATATTCTAAGATTTCACCAACTCTAATAGAAAATTTAACAGTGTTGCTGATAAGGAAAAATCTGATTTAATTTATCAGATGAGAAGCACATAGAGTGTTGACAAAATTTACTGTCATAGAACAGCAGAATATCTCTTCTCACTCAAACTGGTGAAACAATATTTTTCTCCAGGGCACTCTCCCTTTTCATCCAACATTTCTTTTTCTCTGCCTCTCATGTTGGTGATTTTAGCCCTGGTGTATGATTCAGACATTTCATATATAATTCATGTTGGGAGAAGTCCTTTGGCTTGTTCATAATTTGGATATTCTGTTTTTCCTCTGACAATAGAAATTCCCTATTTGTGTGATCTTTCTAGATTCCTTTGTAATCTCATTGTAACATGATATTTGATACTCTGTAAAAGCGATAAATATCTCCGTGCTTGTGGGAAGAATTAATGAAAGAAAGTTGAGGCACAACTTTTAAGAAAACTTAGATTGTGTCAAGATGACTCAGTCCATTATAATGTACGTTCACTGCCATGTTGTTCCAGCAGGAAATAACCGTGTCTCCGACCTACTAGTAATTTACACTTAGGTTAAAATCCTCCCTGTCAGAGAATTTAAGCCAAGTCACTCTCTAAGCCCCTGAGGTTTGCTTGGAAAATTCTAATCATTTGAGAAACCAAATATCCTACATCCAATTCTGCATTTCTGCCTACCACCACTACTAACAGAAAGTGTGAGTAAGACTTGCGTGATAATGCTTTGGTCATATCTACAACACTCTTAATAATAGTGCTAGAACTTTCTGGTAGTTTTTCCATCCTGAAAGTGAATTTCTATCTGGTAGTTGTGTTTCTATCCTGAAAGTGAATTACAAGATGGTTTTCCTTGCTGATTGAGAACAAATCAAACAGCATAAAATTTTCAAAAAGTCAAAAAGTGTCATTACAAGAGAAAATATCTAGCTTCACTCTGAATTACATTGTTGCACGTTCAGTGATTCTGTAATTTAGAAAAAAAAAAAAAAAAAGTCTATTTCCATTGCATTATTTTATAAGGTAGTAAGAAATGCATTAAGAACTGTAGCTATAAGCTTATATATCAATGAAAGATAGCATAAAGAGGCATTTCCTGGTTTTGCCTTGTCTCTAGTCTGATGGTCTATATTTTACTGACTTTCTGTAGTTTAACTACTGATAGGATATTATTTGGGTAAGCTGCTCTTCCAAACCTACCAAACCTCCTTTAACCTAATCTTTTCTAGTTCCGAAACACAAATTGCCTTCTCAGTCAACCCTGAATTACTTCTGAGTCACATTTACCTGAATGAAGTTCTCAGTAAAGACAAGTAGCCGCACTGTTAGTGGATGAAATACATCCACTGAGCCATTCTATGGACAATTTACGCTTTGATCAATTGATTGCTCTTAATTTCCTGGGGTCTAATTTCAGTTTTTGATACTAAATTAGCTTTAATCAGATGGAGATATATCAACAGGAAAAGTTTATTCTCCAAAAGAGTAGTCAGGCACTGAAATAGACTGTCCAGCGAATTAGTGGAGTCACTGTTCTTGGTAATGTTCAAGAAATGTTCCGATTTTGTACTAAGGGACATGGTTTAGTGGGAAAATATTGGTGGTAGGTGGATGGTTGGACTGGATTATCTTGGAGGTCTCTTCGAAACTTAGTGATTCTATGATACTATAATTCTACAATAGAGAGTTGGGTTTTAGTGGAAAGATTTTGAAAAAAGCATGGAACAAAACTAATTGCAGCAATTGATCACTTTTCTGTTAGCAGAGATAAAGTCACTCTGGTGGGTTCAACAGAAATCAGGCACTCAAATACACTGTCCAGGGAATTGGTGGAGTCACTGAGGAAGAGAAAGCAAGATTCAAAATTATTGTATGATTTATAGTTGTATATTATTATGATTTATAGTTGTATATTATTATATACCTCCAAAGCCTGTATTTTAGCAGATTCCTTCTCCACTGTAGTGAGGAATATGAGATAGCTTAGTCTGGCAAGTACAGAAAAAATTCAAATTTTTTTTCTCTGATTTTACATTTTTATGTTTTGTACTTTTTTTCTAAGTGGCAAAACAAACTTTCTATCTATTCCCAATACCTTACCAGTTTTACCAGTAACATAAATCCAAAAGATATAGTGGGTCACTCTTTGCAGTTAGTATTTTCAGAATCTAATGGGACAATCAACAAGAGGACAGAAATTATTTTAATTATTTAATCTGGTAACAGGTGAAATTTGTTCATGAAAGCAGCTAGTGCTCTTTGGCTTTGTGGTTGAGGAGAAAGCGTTTCTTAAAAATAAAATAATGAACTGCACAACCAAAATGTAGGCAAATCTTAACTTGGTTTCATTGCCTAACTTTGAGGAGGGGTTTGAGAGTGGTTCTCTCACACCACTGTTGAATACCTTCAACAATTCCGAGGATGCTACTGCAGAAACAATGGGACTGGGTGCACAGCAGGCTCTTGATATTCCATTAGTCCCATCCTGGTCATTTGAATCTACTTGGCTGATGAGATAACTTGCAGACAACACCTGTAGGAGTCTTTTGCTCCAGTAGTTTTCTTTTTTTTTTTCCCCCGATTCAGATATGAATTACATCTCTCTCAATTTCTTGTACACTACTCCAAAGACAAGTTCACATTGCAGAAGGCATACTGAGTTGCCTTTAACTGTATACACAGATTTAAACAAAAAATATGTATTATAAATGGCAAAACTGAGTCAGCCTAAGAAGGCCTGCAGCTACATTTACCTTCTCCTTGCATATTTCATTTTAGAGCTAGGTCCTAAATTGTGTATTAAACTTGGAAAAAAAGTATTTTCATACCTTGCCTTACAAGCCAGTGCTTAAGTGACTGTTTAAGACAGTGGTGATTGAGCAGTTGGTTTCAAGATTATCCTCTGAGCAGAAAACAAGTAGTCATCTTCTAGAGATCCCATGGGATTTTAGAGTAGGTGCTACAGGGATCAATGTCACTTTCATTACTCTTTCCACAGTTAATCAATGAAGCACACAGTGTGACTTAGCTGTAGTTCAGAACATGCTTGACACCATTCTCAAGGAAATGGGAGTATAATGCTCTAATATGTTCCTATCCTCAGCACTGAAAGACTGATCTATTGAGTCAAAGAAAACCACCTGTTACTACCCAGCAAATTTCCTCCTAAAGAAATATGTGCTTCAGCAGACTGTTTTACTTCAGTACTCTGTGAGGATTAAAACAAGCACAACTGTTTAGATGACAAATGCTCCCCTACTCTTGCAGAGTAGTTTTGAGTTATAAAAATGATACGCTCTAATAAACGTCTTTGGTGGATGACTTTTGATTCTTTTTCTTTATTCTATATTTGTAAGAAGAATAAAGAACCAAAAAAAGAGAAATTAAAGAGAACCATTACATTATAGGAAAAAGTCTCAGTCACACTGAAATAATTCAGAAGTCTCCAGAAGTCACTGTAGTTGCACAGACTTAAGACTAGTAAAAGATCATAATCACAGTGCCATTACTACTGTTTCATCAATAGGAATAAAGTGAATAAAAGTTAGCTTTTTATAATGGCTATGTCTAGAGCACGGAGTTGATTGAAAAATCAAATCAAAGGCTATTGATGTTCTTTTTCATTATTTAGCAAAATGACAGCTGTGATTAGAAAATCAGTGATCAGACTTTGCCTGTATTATAATGTGTAGCAATACTCTGCACTTTGGAATACCACTCTATCAAATCAACCTTAGCAGTAACAGTTGAGACTGGATTAATTCAAATTGTAAATATAATTGAACAGCCATAAATTCAAGACACTAATATTGCAAAGCAAATTTGATTAATATTGTAATTAAGGAGGATTTTTTTAAAAATTTTTTTTTTTTTTTGGTGGTCGCACCTTTTCACATCTGATCTCTGAAACTTTCTGAATTCCTTTTCAAAATGTCTCCCAGACAAAAATTACATACTGATTTCTGATCTCAGAGTCATTATTCCTCATAAAGATTTGAGAGGCTGTGAACAGGACTAAAGTATACATTCTGATTTCTAGATTCTAGGCCACTGGCCCCGAGAACTCTCACTTTGATTCGTAAACTGAATAATTCTGATCTGAAAGTTACTGCAAGATAATTATTATGGACTACCACCATGTTTAATTTATTTTATTTCTTGCCCATGTTGATTGGTTTTAATAAAGACTAATCTATTAAAAAAAAAGTCAAATCACCTATTATGTCTTGAATTGAACATCAGTGTACCTCAGAGAACAGACAGGTCACAACAACAAACCTGAATTAGACAGCTGTGATAGACAGTAAAATTTGGACTGTATCTAAAGATATTGAAGGCTTGCCAGCTCTAGCTGAATAATCAAATAATCATGCAACCTCACTTATTCTCACAATCCAATATATGGGATACTCTCTTTTAGAATACAGCGATTCCAATCATGGGTACTCAAAAACAGCTAACAAAAAAGCTGTCGTGGTGCTCACGAGAAGCTTCACATGGAGATCTATTACGCATTGGGCATTAAAGGAGAATCATGTAATCAGAAAGATTTATTTCTATTCTCATAGAAAAAGCTGTGATCTGTTGTGTGAAACTGAAAAAGAAGGAGAGGAGAGGAGAGGAGAGGAGAGGAGAGGAGAGNCAGGTCATCCCCCAACTGTACCGGTGCATGCAATTATTCCTCCCTAGGTGCAAGACTCTACACTTGCTTTTGTTAAACCTCATCTGGTTTCTTACCACCCAGCTCTCCAGACTGTCCAGGTCTCGCTGAATGGCAGCACAGCCTTCAGGCATGTCAGCCAATTCTCCCAACATTGTATCATCAGCAAACTTGCTGAGGGTGGCCACTATCCCCTCATCAAGGTCATTGATGAAGATGTTGAACAAGACCGGACCCAGCACCGACCCCTGGAGAGTCTATATGAGCTGGTCATGGCAAAGGGAAGACAAAATTTCTTACATATACTTAAACTATATTAATGCTTTAAAACTGTTTTCATGAGAAGAGTGAAAATCACCATATATTACTAAAAATATTATAGACACAATTAGGCAAACAAAACAGGACAGAATTGTGAAATATATTTATATGCATATATATACAATATATAGTGTATACAGAAATAATATACAGTGAAAATTATCTCTATTAAAAAACATTGAATATTGTGTTGAATATTATGTGTTTTCCAGCAGATATTTCAGAATAAACATAACATCATACAAATCTAAGAAAATAATTTGTATTATAAAATCACAGATCTGCCTCATAGGAGACTAAAATTATTTCAGATTCATTTTTATTTCTTAATTTTCTTAGAGGTATACTGACACTAATAAGAAACATGACCAATGGTTTGATATACTTGTTAGAAATGGCGTATAGTCATTTTGGGAAACTGCTGTTACCCTGGAGACCAAAAGCAGACTATCTGGACAATTTCAAACTCTTGCACAGAATATGAATCAGAACTTAAACAGCCCCCACTCATAAATATATTAAGATGAGCACGAAAAGTTGAAAAATGAATAATTGGTTTGAAAAATCTTCACTTAGTGGTCAGGCTCATAAACCAGAGATTTTGTCTCATAGCTCTCATCATCTAACTAATCACCACCTAGACTCATTTCACAGTCATAAATAAAATTAGGCACTACAGAACCTTGTTTTGCTATACCTATTTTGATTTTTTTCTTTCATGAAATGAGTTGCATCCTAGACCTCATACATGCAAAACTTTTCACCTAATGCAAGTGCATCTAGAGCTCTCCATGGGAGAGGTCCAAGCTCCAATTACAGTTACCGGACATTTAGTCAATACAATCAAAACCTATGTCAAAGTCCATGGTGCCTAATGAGACATTCTGCATCTCAGGCAATTATATCTGGTCTGCTGAACACAATTCTAGGTACTATTTACTGCATTGCATGCGCATGCAGACACCTGCTTTTAGATATATAAAGTGAGAAATCCTAATCTACAAACTGAATGTCAGTAAATTAGTTGTGGTAAGCATAAAAGGGATCCAGAGTATAAAGAGGCCTAGCAGCTAGTATTTACACAGCAACACAGCAGATACCTGTATTTAATCAAACAAATCACATAGTTGGTGGGAAAGTAAATTGTTCACAACCATCTACTGTTTGATTTGCTAATAAAGCCAAAAGTCATGTGCTGACTGTCCACCTCTCCTGTTGTCTAGTGTCAAAACATCTTCACCTGTTGTTCATTTTTTTGGTTGATAACTCTCCTAATTATCATTCTAAACAATCTTTTTCATTATCTTTTCTGATGCCTTTCAAAAATGAATCTGAAAATCAAAAAATAGCTAAAGATCGTGTAATTTTGAAAAAAAATGATACAACTGTCCAAAACACTTTCAGTGACAAGATTTTAGTTTTCCCTAAAATATGCACCAAGAGGTTGTGGTTTGACTAAATACCACTGACTTTTCTTGCAATTCCTTCTTTATCTTATTTTTTTGTAGCAATGTGACTCAAAAGAGCAGTTTGTGCAGTGGTGATGTGAATTCCACATCAAAGAAAAAGTAAGAAAAGATTTAGAACTCAGCAGGTAAAGTGATGTGCACTGTCTTTTGGGGTAGGAAAGGGATTATCCTTTTGGATATCCTAGAATCTTGTCAAACCGTCAACTTTAACTGCTACTGAAACTGACTAACCTGAAGGCTCAGACTTCCAGAGCCAGGCAGAGAAGAAAATAATCTTTCTCTTGCAACATGATAATTCCAGGCCCCATAACAGTTTGAAGACCATGTAGAACATTGCCAGTTTTGGCTGGACTGTCCTAACACCCACCATGTAATCTGGATGTTGCTAATTCTGACTTTCATCTGTTTGGACTGAGGGCAACATTTTCCTAGGTCATCTACCCTAGTGCAGATTTTTATAAGGGCAGCATGAAGGCCCTTGTTCATCGCTGGAAAAAGGACATAGGTAATGGCAGTGACTATGCTGAAAAATTGCGTTTTGTAGCTGAGAATTTGCTCTATCAAATAGTGTTATTGTGCTCTTTTTTGTATTTTTTATGGAACTAAATAGGAGGCATTACTTTCCTCATGATCTACATCATTAAAAATTGGAAAAAACACTATATTGTGCACAAAAAACAAATGTAGTGTCTCTACATTATAGAAACTTCAGTTTCATACTAGATTTCAGGAAAAGATCTGTTTANAAAAGAAAAGAAAAGAAAAGAAAAGAAAAGAAAAGAAAAGAAAAGAAAAGAAAAGAAAAGAAAAGAAAAGAAAAGAGAAAAGGAAAGAAAGCCTCCAAACAAAAAAAAAAGTCTGGGAAATTCTCCTAACTGAGCATTTGGATACCCTTTCAGAAATTTCACTGTAGGTTTCAACAAGCTTAACAAGAGGTAATCCCAATTAACTTCCACTGAGCAAAGCAACATAAAACAAATCTGTATAAATAGCTAAAATGCTGAAAGCTTTCCACCAATAACCTTGTTTGTGAAAGTAAAGAATTTCCTCTGCAGCTTCAGCTCTGAGATCATCTTGAAACATTGCAACGTGCTGCCCAGGGAAGTGGCGTCCTGATCCTTAGTTGTATTTAAGTTATGTGCAGTCATGGCATTAAGGGACATGATTTAGTGATGGAAATTGGTAATCGGGTTAATGGTTGAATTTGATGATCTTGAAGATCTTTTCCAGTTAAATGATTCCATTCTAAGCTGATCAGACTGACAAATGACTAAAGCAATTTCAGTTATCAATAGCCTATTTCAATTGCAATAAATTAATAAGGATCTCTTTAATTCCCCTGATCCTGCTACAAGCTCAATGTCTCATGCACTCTGTGTGATGGTATTTATTTTGTAATTGGCTTCATACTATCCAGTGTACTATCACCAGCAAAGGTTAAGAAACATTTCAGTGGTATTTCTGATTTGTTCTAATAAAGTTATTCATAAGCAATTGATAACTATTTTGCCCTTTTCCTTGTCTTATTAATGATATTAAAATTCATAAGTATGAATTTTCATAATGTTCGTTAATGTTTAGTGCACCAACCTGAAGTGAAGTGGATTGACTTTCTTGGAGTTATTTTTATCTAACTCACATTTTTTTTTAAATAACCATCAGCATTTCTGCAGCAGTGTTACCTCTGGAATTGTTTCCATGGTAAGGGCAGAGAAATCATTCTATGAGAAATGCTTATTTTTATGATATGATACAGAAACCAAGGTAAATGTTAAAAAAATAAATGTGAGTAATGCATTCTGGGAATTATAGTGATGACTTAAAAAACTTTGATGTGCAGTTAAACTTAAAAAAGGGATATTTCACATGACATAGAGGCTCAAAATCCTCTTTGTGGTCAAAAAGGAAACACACCGTTTATATTTATACATTTTACCATTTATATATAAACACGTAATCAAGATTTTTTTTTTAATTGCAACTGAATTCTTAAGAGTCTGATCACTGTAGTTCATATTTAATTGTTGCAGAATAAGAAAGAATAATGGTGCATTTAATATAGCATTTAATATAACACACTTCTTCCAGGCTGCATCAAAAGAATAGTGGCCAGCAGGGCGATGGAGGTGATTGTCCCCCTTTACTGTGCCATTGCACAGGAACCATCTGGAGTACAACTGAATTTATTGTATATAGAGATTTTTTACCCAAGTTTACATATAAACAGAATTCCACAGCATAAGTATCTAGTTTTAAAAGAATGAGACAATAAATATCAATAGTTATAATTAGAATTTGTTCCTTACCTGAATACAGTAAGATCACATCCACTTACATTACTCACTACAGCCTGGACTCAGTGATGTTATTTTCTTTTATACACATTTAATAAGGGTTGGATCAAGACCTTAGGAGGTGAGCTGAAATTATTCTTTGGCAGATAGACATGCATCCACTCACATTTTTCTAAACAATCTGTCATTATAAAGACTGAAGTTACCTGTTAAAGAAAACAATAACAAAAAACAGCAAGCGCTGGGAATGGTATATTTAAAAATTATTACTTTGTCTGTAATTGTTAAATAGGGTACCTTCTCTGAGGAGTCCTTCAGGTTTTGCTTATTAATGAATGAGATAATTTCTTTTTTTTCTGTGATGAACTAACTCTAGATACTAGTGCTTGTATGCCAGCTATGGGTAATATATAGATATTGGGTCAATCTAGCACCCCAGCCAGGCATCTGTTTCATACACAAGTAGCAGATAAAACAGTGGGCCAGGAAGGAGGTGGGCGTAATGTAGTGTGTGCAGTGTGCTAATGGAGATATATAAGCCTCTACTTCATTCCTGTTGGAAGCAGGATCCGCATTGTCTCTTAAGATCCAGCTTCTGCAGAACACTATTTCCTTAACTGTAGCAACAGTGCAAGGACATGAAATTTCTGTGGGTCAGAGCAATAACCTTAACTTTTGCCTGAGCAATATAGAGTGATCTGTGCTTTCTCTGAGCTTCTCAGGAGAACATGTGCCCAGAGACTCTTCTTTATGAGACTAGATTAAATGCAAATTCATGGTAGTGTTAAGATGATTACAAAGGCAATTTCTGTCATGCAACTCATGAGGAAGTCTGTCCCGTGGCTTCTAACAGCTCCACAGCTGAAAAGAATTATGGATCTAGACTCTGTCTCCTGTTCCTCAGAAGTGTGAATTTCACTGGAAAGTGATATATGTGACCTGAATTTTCCTTCTGCGTGTTTTAAGACTGTTCTTTAGGAGGAAACTGAAAATTTAGGAATAGGAAGTGAATCTGCCCAGCAATATATGAACACTTGTAGTTTATTACATCGCTCTTCCTTCAGGTCTTGATTTGGAAAATAATTTTAGTTTTTTCAGGTTTGGGTACAAACTGTTTCTTTTTTCAACAGGATTTAACTAGGGGTAAAATCTGTTATTGTTCACATCTTTTCGTGGTCAGAGCTGCAGTATGTCTTCAAAGCAGCCACAATTTAAAGAACTCTGATAAGCAGTTTAAAAAAAAAAACCTTGTACCTCTCATTACTTGTGCTTTGGTTTTCTGCTTTTGCTGCAGACTCCTTTCTTTTCTTCTCAGGCATTAAAAGACAAGTGTAAAATGTTAGATCATTATTTTCTACATTCAGCTACTTCATAATCTACTAACCTTGGTGTATCTTTAGGTATGCGGCTAGCTAATTTGACTAAATACATTTTGGTAAATATATTTTTGAGTGAAGTGATTGTCCCACTCTACGCTGTACTGGTGCAGCCTCATCTCAGGTGCTGTGTGCAGTTTTGGGCACCAGAGTACAAACAGAACATAAAACTATTAGAGTGTCCAAAGGAGGGCTACAAAGATGATGAAGGTTCTGGAGGGTAAAATATATGAGGAGTGACTGAGATTGCATGGTTTGTTTGGCCCAGAGCAGAGGTAGCTGAGGGAAGGCCTCATGGCAGCCGGAAGCTCCTCACAAGGAGCTGAGGGGCAAAACTTATTTCTCTCAGGTGATGACGCTAGAACTCAAGAACAGCATGAAGCAGAGTCAGGGAAAGTTCAGCCTGGGTATCAGGAAAAGCTTCTTCACTGAGAGAGTGGCAGCATTGAACAGGCTCCCCAGAGTAGTGTTCATGGCCCCCAGCTGATGGAGTGCAAGAAGTGTCTGAAAAAAGATTTCAGACATCTCATCAGATTTTTGAGCGGTGCTGTGAGGAGTAAGGCATTGGACTCAATGATTCTAATGGGCCCCTGCCAACTTGGGTTATTCTATGATTCTATAATTCTTCAATTATCTTAAAAACACATCAGCTCACGAGTAAGTGTCAGGTTTTCTAAGTTCATTAAAGCAGTTATAGAAATGATGGATGTGCTTAAAGAACCAGTGACTGAAAGAAAAAAATCAGAATAGAATGATTAAATGTTTTGAAATATAGTGTTGATTTGTGGATTTTCTTTCTGTTTTTATTCATTTAAAAGGAAATCCTTGTAAGTGTCACGTTTGTACTTGTGAAATAATGTCTTCAGTGTTCTGTAAATTAATTGCTTCATATTCAAAAGTGAGAAATTCCTTCAATCAGTCCCAAGTTACATATAAACTGTTAATTCTGGCTTTATGTTTAAGCTACAAGTTAAAAAAAAAAAATACTAAAATACTAACTTAATCATTTGAGCTCCAGCTATACAGCTATAGAATCAGAAAATTCATTTTTGGAAAAAATAATCATTTGTCCATTTTCTGGTAGATTGTACATATTTTGCTTAGGGCTGTGTTTTGCGGCTTCAAGCATGCTTAAATCAGCAAAAGTAAAAAAAAAGTCTAATAATATTACATGCATGATTATAGAAATTTGCTCCCTTCTAACCCGTAGACTTCAAGAATTAATGAATTGTACTAAAATACATTGCAGACTCTGGATAATTTTAAATAGCATAATAGTATATAAATTGAGTTTCTCAAACAAGTTTTTTTTTTGGAGGGGAGATCAGAGAATAAATAAAGATGACAGATTCTTTGCTTGTAAATGAGGTTTTACATTTGGTAAATTATTGCAGTATAGCTTACTGAAAGTTGTGGTAGTTCACTGTCTAGCTCATAATTAAAGAGTTGAAAATACCATCGTTCCATTGATATTAGTGATATTGATCCTGGGAAGAACGTTACCCATGAATTGTAAATATCATTCTTTTTGGAAAAAGTTATTTAGGAAAAACAAATATTAATTTTCTCATTATAAACAGGTCAGAATCTTAAACTCTTTAAAGTAGTCTTGTTAAAATATCTGTTTTCTCAAGTCTCACCTGTTTAAGATGTCTGAACAGGACTGTGATGGCAAAATCATTTTTTATTTGTGGACTTTCTTTCTGCTCTTATCCACACATTGTGACAATGGGAAAGCCATATGTTTATGATGTGAGTCCCACTCTCTAATTTTCTTTTATCTGTCCTTTTGTAAACTCTGAATGTAGCATCCCAGTTTGGAAAGAGTTGTTATTCCTCTATAAACTCTGGTTCTTTAAGAGTAACAATCACAAACTTCTTTAAGATCAATAGGAGACTGAATGAAAAACCCAATTTTCAAAACCCAACTGGAACTCAATATGGATAGTGCGATAGAAGTAATAAAAAGGTACTTAATGCCTTTTTTGCCTCAGTGTTCATTAGTAAGTCCATTTGCTCCCAGGATAACCATTCTGAGTTGGAAGATAATGATGAGGAAATAAGATGAGTGTTTATAATACAGTGTGAAACTGTAGATAATCTACTGCATTGCTTGAACATTCATAAGTCTATTGTGTCAGACAGGATTCGTCCAAGGGTACTGAAAGAGCTGGTGGAAATACTCACCAAACCACTTTCAATAATTTACCAGCACTGTTGGTTACCTGAGAAGGTCCCAGTTGACTGGAATCCAATCTACAAGAAGGGCAAGAAGGAAAATCCGGGGAATTACAGGCCTGTCAGTCTGACCTCAGTACCAACTAAAGTTATGGATAAGATCATCTTTTAGTGCCATCACAATGCATATGCATGATAATTAATGATCAGAAGCAGTCAGCATGGGTTTACGAAAGACAACCTGACTGAGTGATCTGATCTCCTTCTATGACAAGAGGACCCACTCAGTAAATGAGAGAAAGGATGTGGATATCTTTACCAGGATTTTAGTAAAATTTTTTACACAGTTTCCCACAATATTCTCCTGGAGAAACTGGATACTTGTGAATTGGATAGCTGTAGATTTTACTGAGTGAAGAACTGTCTGCATGGCCAGGATCAAAGAGCCCTATGAGTTAAATCTGTGATTTTATAAAACAAAATTCTCTTCTTAAATTTGTGGTGGAGTGACCATCCCTACAGATATTTAAGAGATAAATGAACATGACACTAAGGGACATTGTTTCATGATGGCACTTGGTAGGTTAGACTGATGGTTGGAATTGATGATCTTGAAAGTCGTTTCCAATCTAGATAATTCTATCATTCTATGAATAACAGTTTTTTCCTAACTATGACTAGATAAACTTTACATTCTTCATAGATACATTCACATTTGATTGTTCATTTTGTATCCCAAATGCTCTTGTAAGACTGTTTAAAAGGAAAGACAGAAGGAAAAGGAAAGGAAAAAGGAAAGGGAAAAGGAAGGGAAAAGAAAAAAATGGAAATGGCAAAGAAAAAGGAAAAGGAAAAGAAAGGCCAAAATAACTTCTATTATAAACAACCCATGTGTATAACTGAACTAACAAAGCAATACTAATAGTACTCAGCAGTAGAAAAGCAAAGTAATAATGTCTTTGAATTCAGTTTTCCAAAAGCATAAGCAATTGAAAAAACAATGGCTTTAATAATATTGACACTAAACTATAGATGATCCACAATTTCTCTAAGGCTGGTCAACATTTTCCATTGTTACAAGTGACTGTGTGTATCTGTGCATGTATGTTTATGTGTCCACTCAACTCTACCATTAAACAATATCCTCAGGCAAACATAAATATTATTATTTCCTTTCAGAGTAGAACGGACTAGAGTAGTGGTCACATTAGTGGTCACAAATTGCTATTCTCTAAATACTTTATTACCATAGATCTGCTGCTTCATTTTTCAACACACATCTTCCATCTGGGCTTCACTTTCTGTTGTACCACCACCATAGCCTACAATGATAAATTATCTGCATGCATTATGGCAAAGCAGCTTGCTGTAATGCCAAGTGGGAGTAATGTTTTGGCTCTTGCTCTTAATGTAATCTAGGGACAGAGAATTCCTGAGGGGGGAAAAAAAAAGACCACAATTTGTTGCAGGAGGGAAAAGATTGTAAGACATACTTTGAAGCCATAGCCAGTATAGCCAGTTGGTGTAAAGAGTTGATTGTCTCATTATATTTAGCTTTGGTGCACACTCACTTTGAATATAAAAAGTATGATAGGATACTTGAAAGCTTCCAGAGGAGAGCAACAAAGCCGGTAAAAATGCTGGAAGGCATGTCCTATGAGGAGAGGCTGATGGCATTTGGTTTTTCTAGTTTGGAGAAAAGGAGGCACTGTGGTCTGTACATCTGCCTGAGGGGAAGTGAAGAGGCAGGTACTGACATCTTCTCCCGGTAACCAGTAATAGAACATGTGTGAATGGCATAAAGCTGCATCAAAGGAGGATCAGACTGGGTATTTGGAAAAATTTCTTTACTGTGAGAGTTGTCAGATACTGGAACAGACTTCCTAACAAATTGGTTAATGCCCCATTCTTGCCGAAAGGCCTTTGGATCATGCCATTATTATGCTTTAGCTTTTGATTAGCCTTTAAATAGTCAGGCAGTTAGAATTGATTATCTTTGTAGGTCTCTTACAGCTGAACCATTCTAAAATCCTAAATTCATTTTCCTTTCAAAGCCATCCAGGAACTTTTTTTTTCCTTTTCTGTCAGGATGTTTGTTTTAGAAAAGAGTCACAGAATCACAGAATCACAGAATCATAGGAGTTGGAAGGGACCTCCAGAGATCATCGAGTCCAACCCCCCTGCCAAAGCAGGTTCCCTACACCAGGTCGCACAGGTGGGCGTCCAGGCGGGTCTTGAATATCTCCAGAGAAGGAGACTCCACAACCCCCCTGGGCAGCCTGTTCCAGTGCTCTGTCACCCTCACCGTAAAGAAGTTCTTGC
>JACDJE010002438.1:3801717-3818033 GCA_016647715.1 Pavo muticus
TTTTTTTTTTTTTTTTAACATTACAGAATTGTAGTAGAATAACAAGTCTCTTTCGCTAAGGTCCTTTTAGTTACTCTTTTGAAATATAATATAATGTTGCTAATGCAGGCTCTAAGATTTTTTACCTTGTCAGATAAATGGATGTAAAGATCCCTTTGTGCCAATGGAAATAAACTTTATGCTGAATAAAAACATATAAAATATTTCATCTCCTTTCTCTTTGGAAACAATTTAGACCATCTGGCATTATTACATATAAGCATTGTATGAATTACTTGTAAATTGATGTGAAAAGCTAAGGAAAAAACATGATGGTCAGCAAAACATGACATTTCAAACAGAGTGAGAAAAGCTGTATAGGCAACCATGCAGAATTCTACGCATCAGGAACAAGAAGATTGTAACAAGAGTGTAACAAGAAGACAGAACAGACTGAAACTTTGGTTTAAAGAGACTTACAGGCTGTATCTCTTCATTGCATGATGTAATATGTAAGAAAATGGTTGTGTAGGCCTGGATTTTGTCTACATATATTTTTAGTAAAAGTTTAGGCTTTTTTTTCCTCCTTAGAAATAAAACCATAGCACTGATTACACCTCCATTCTGCCTAACTTTATGTGTGCGCTAAAGCACTTTACTGAGACACATCTCACTAACTGAAACAATGACAAACATAGTAACCATTTGTCAAGACCATTTCTCAATTACACAAGTGAAAATCTAGAAAATAATTGTTATACTAATGTGGAAGAATCCAAACTGTAGTTTGATGTTAATACATATCAGACTGTGAGATAGTTATCTCTTCCTGTAGTATTTTGTTAGTCCTTCTATTCAGTACTGTATAATTAATTTGCTTTGAAATATAATAGATGTGCAAATGAAATCAAATGGAATGGACACGTTCGTAGGGATATTTTCTAACAAAATCTTCATAATGACCTGCCGCAGTCAGCCTACCCACACAATGATATATTTATTGGTTTCTATATTATTATTATCAAAAATATATATAATTACATGTACTCACAATGGGCTGATAGAGTTCTTTTATGATTCACAAGTCTTTTTGAAAGACTTTTTATTGAATTGTAAAAGCATATATTCAGTGCTGTTAAATCTTATTCTTAAGAAATTTTGCTACTTTTTAAAGCATTCTTAAGGAATTAATGCTTACCCTCCAAATACTGTGAGGAAAAATAGCCGATTGTACAGACAGATTTTTTAACAACATTCTTTTAATGTATAGAACATAAATTACTGCATGTTCTATAAGATGGAAGAAAAAGTGTGAACTGATGATATTCAGTTAAGTGACAATTCTCATTGACATTAAAACATTTTTCTATGTAGAAACTTATATATTTTTCCATATTTATATTTATTTAGTAAGCAAAGACTAAAGGTTGGTTAGTGACATATCAGATTTTAGTTGTCCTTATATCCTAATCCTTTATTACGTTCTCATAATCTATGAGTTAATAATTTAGCAGTCTAAAGAAATATAGCTCATTTTGAGATCCATGTTGATTCAGAGCAGATAAATGAAGCAGATCTTCTATGTATGAACTCATCATTTTGCTTCTAAGATCAAAAAGCAGAACTTTCATTCAATAATTTTTTCTACAATTTTGACCCACAAAAATTATTTCTAAATAGTAAAGATAAATGAATCTTAAATTCATAATACAAGCATAGGATAAAAGGGAAAGGGAAAAGGGAAAGGGAAGGGGAAGGGAAGGGAAAAAGCTTAAATGTTCTGATTTCAAAAGTTCTTGAAAGTTTGATTAATCATAATAACACAGCATTTGATTTATCCCTATTGATTTCCATAGGATTTTCCATTACAGGAATTTCATGACTAGAAGTATATAATGAACGTCACTTGCGAGATTTCTGGTTGTTCATTAAAATGAATATTTTATTTGTTTTATTTCTTGAAAATAATAGCAACAATATCAAATATAATTACCACTGAAACAGAGGCTATGAAATCATGTGGATAAAGAAATCTGGATGTATCATTGGAGTTACTCGTAATTATATTGCTGATGCTATCCATAGAATGAAAATAGCTTTTCAGTAGGTGTGTATGGTGGTGGATTGCTTATCAGAGCAAATAAATTTAATTGACTTGAAACTCCATGACTCATTCAAAGTAAAATTTGTTTTAAAAGTAGCTAGTGAATGAAGTTCAAAAAAAGGTTTTTCTTAAGTGTCTCATTTTCGAATGTATTTTATATAAAGTTACGCAGACTTCTTTCCAAAAGAATGCCTCCATATTTTTCATTTGATTGATCCTTTGTTGTCTGCCAATAAAAGAACCTCTGGGAGAAAACACAGAATCTCAATTTTGGAGCCTTCATGTTCACTTCAGTGTGTGGAAGTGTTCCCCTTTCCATTCTACGTATACAGAAACGCCTCTTCTACTAGAATCCTGCTTTTCATTTTTCTCTCATCTGCATTCTTTTCCCATACAATCTATGTTTCAGTCTAATGCATATTTTAAAACTAAAGAGTATTCTGAATTCCTGGGGGCACAAAATACTGAGCTCACTTTATTCAGATTTGTTGGATATAGGGTGGTGATATTTTTTTATTAAAACATAAAAACATGTTTAGGAGAAAATATTTTCTGTGTGCTAGAGTGTAGCAAATTACTCAGAAAAAAAAATTTCAAAAATTAGAACACCTTATGTAATAGTTCATGTAATGTTCAGCATCAGCTTTTAAGTAAAAATTGAGATGGGACAAATAAAAAAGACATTCTTGATGATATTTCTCTCAAAGTGCAGCCTATTACCTGAGATCTTAACTTAAGTTAACTCAAGAAGCTCAATGATGATGAAAGAGAAAAGGAAGTTTAGTAACAGAGCTGTTTTTATGAAGATGACATGAAACTGGAAGCGGTTTCCTCAATAGAACGTTATAATGTGGAGTGCAAGGTAGTCTGTCAAAGAACATAGAATAAGCGAATCATTATAGTTGGAAAACACCAGTAAGATCATTTAATGCTAAGTCAACTCATCACTACTATGTCCACTAACCATATTCCTCAATGCCACATCTACTCTTTTCCTGAAAACCTCCAGGAAGGGTAACTTCACCACCTCCCTGGGCAGCCTGTTCCAATGTCTGAACACCCTTTCTGAGAAGAAATTATTCCTAATATCCAACTTGAAACTCCCTAGTTGAAACTTGAGACCATTTCCTCTCATCCTATCACTGTTACCTGGGAGAAGAGGCTGAACCCCACTTTGCCACAACCTCTTTTCAGGGGATAGTAGAGAACAAGGTTTCCCTTGAGGCTCCTCTTCTCCAGACTAAGCAATCCCAGTTCCCTCATCCACTCCTCATAAGACTTATGCTCCAGACACTTCAACAGCTTTTTTGCCCTTCTCTGAACATGCTCCAGGGCCTTGCTGTATTTCTTGTAGTGAGGGGCCCAAAACTGAACTCAGTGCTTGAGGTGCAGCCTCACCACTGCGAAGTATGGAGGAACAGTAGCTTCCCTGGTCATGCCAACTGCACTCTTTCTGCTACAAGCCAGGATGCCGTTGGCCTTCTTGTCCACCTGATCATACTACTGTCTCATGTTAAACAGGATGTTGAAAATACCCCCAGATCATTTTCCTCTGTGCAGCTTTTCAGCCAGTATGACCCAAGCCTAAAAAAATAGTAGAGTAAAAAATAGAACAAAAGCATATAAAAATCTAAGTCAGGTTCACAAGAATGGATACTTAAATACTAATAAGACATGTATTTTTAAATTAAACTGGCTGTTTACCCAAATATTTTTAAGTACCATTCCTCAGAGTTTTTTTGTTTTGTTTTTTTCCTGCATGTAAAATAATAACAGCTTTATAGGGTAATTCTTTTGTTCACTTCCTCTCCCTTCCCGTCTTTTTTTTTAATGATCAGGTAAACAACTAGCTTAATGCCCAATGAAGTCTATGTACATATATATATATATACGTATTAATCTTTTCTAGTAACTTGTCATTTATTGCCCTCCTATTACACTCTCTTTTCTGCTCTAGCTCCAGTTAATCACATGCTGATTGGGAATTCTAGAATACACTTGCTGATGATTATGTGTTATTTTAACAGGAGAATGACAATAATTTCCTGTAATGCCACTTGTTAAGGTAATTATGCTATAATTGCCTTATCAAGGTGTCATAGAGGAGAGAGGAGAAACTCTGAGATTTCACAGCTGCTGTCATGCTTTGCTGAAGTGTATCTTGAAAATATAAGATCAGCTATCAAGCTAAATTTCTACTAGTTGTTTTAAATCAGAAAAATCTGTCTTGGGTGGGACATATGACCTTTGTGTCTGATGTTGCTCATTCTGACAATTTGAGAGGATGGATTCTTTCTTTTAAGGTACAAGCCTAAAAAAAAATAAAAGCACAGATAGAACCAAATAAATGCAGGTTTATTAAAGTGTCTTTATGATTTTCAAAGGTGAAAAGCTGCTTCTCATGAAAAGATAGGCTTCAAACTAATTTGGGTTTTAGAGAATATACAGCTATGCTTACTTTGATAATGTCTCCTTTGTTGAGAGAAGTCAGTGAAATGAAGGAGAATGTGACAGGTAAAACAAGGAAATATGATAAGTTCCATAAATATATTTTATGTATTAGAGACTTTAATACGAGCACTCTTCAGGTTTACTGAGATCCACTATCTGAGATCTGCTCAGTGGTAACAAAACCATGTGCTATATCTCTTTCTGATGGATCAGCAATACAGAAAATACATACAATGTCCATGGAATATACCTGCCATGCATCTTATTCTCTATTGACAACCATGTGTTTGTTAATACTCAGGCCAGCTAAATTCAGAGAGAAAAAAAATACTGCTTCAACTTGTGGTGACAGGCTGTCATCCCAAAGTAATGCTTCCTATTTATTTTAATGGAAACTAAAAAAGGTACAAAGAGCAAAATAACACAATTAGAGCAAATTCTCAGCTACAAAACACTTGTTTTCAACATAGTCAGCACTATTAGCCAATTTGAATGGATGAATGGATCAAGACACTCTCCATTTCATGGTGTGACAGCTGTGCAAAGCCTTCTAGAACATAGCTTGTCTTTCATTTCACTGTTGCTACTGTTGAAACACACCACCCACTGCCTCACTGTACTCACATCCACTGTTTGGTTTCCATAAACATTCAGCAAGCATCAATGAATGTCAATGCCTGCATTTTTTTTCTGCATGGAGGAGTTAAATTCCACCCCCTTTGTTTCATATGCACTACCATGTGAGACACCATTGTCTCAGACTGCCCCTCCGCTGCTATCTGTTGCATGGCAACAAGATGGAATGGAATAATGGAAGGAAGGTTCAGCCTCTACTGCCATTCCACCAACATCCATCTCTGATGCTGTGGGCCAGCATAATAAAATAGGAGGCATTATTTTAGAAGCAGCCCTCATATGTTTGCTACTCTGTTGACAAAAAGGTCACTAAAACAAAAAATGAAGAAAGTACTGGTATTCACGTAAAGTTATTTCCTGCTTACTGTCATCAAAACTTAAATTGTCTGCAATCATCTGTGGTTCAGTGACAAAAACCGTGACTTTCCCAAAGGTGCTCAAAAGTAGTCAAAAGCTGGAGTCCCTGGGGGAGCTTTCTCACAGTCCTTTCACACACACTAATTTCACAGAAGTCTCACTCACCCAGTGTTGCAGAGCTGGCTTGTAGCACAAACAGCTGTGCCACTACAAGGGACAGAAGAAGTTGTAGAGCCTCAACACTTCACCCTGTGCCCTGATATGGAATTATTTCAATGTGACCCATGTTTCAGTAGCTGTTTTAGTGGTCATCTAATGACTGTCTAAGCTATAACAAAGAGGGAGAATATAAAAAATTATAGACTGATGAGCAAAAAGCACATGAAGAGTGGAAATCAGAACTTCTGAAAAGTTCCAAAGTGAGAGGCAGTGAAGACAGCAATGAGGAGCATGGTGGGGCAGAACTTCTGGGAGCACGATGTGGTGGGAACACACCCAACTTCTGCCAGGAGTGAAGGCTGCTGAATTGCCATGTCCTGCCAGGCTGGCCCCCAGAGTGATGCTCCTCCTGCCTCAAAACTCTCCTCGGTAAAATAAATAATAAAGAGCAAGCTGATACAGATCTGGGAGAAGTGACAGCCTATGGAAATACTGTGCTGTTTCTTTTTGGTTTTGTTTTTGTTCTGTTTTTTTGTCTGTTGACATAATTTTCATGGTTTTTTAAGCTATTGATTTATTTAAGACACTCTCCTGGTTATGCTTGCCTGCCTAATTGACAGCATGTGTTTTAGTGAAAAAAATTAATGATGAAATAAGCTATACTCTGACTGGAGAACAGAAAAGCATTTGTAAGGAAACATGCTCCTTTAATAGAGTATTTACCCCCTAATGGCTTTATGGAGAGAGATATAGCATTGCTCCTACTTTTTTGTTAAATTACATAAGCCATCATTTTATATTGTGATCTTGTTTTATTTTGTTCTCTTGCTTTTTGATTACTTGATGTCCCTGGTATATGTCAAAGCAGAAATCCCTTCACTTGAAGCTTGATGCTTTGATTCACAAATATATTTCAAGTGTCAAAGGTTTTCAGACAGGGATAGTGGTCATGCTGGTTTTAAAACAGACAGAATGCAGATATTTTGAGGCCAGAGGACAGGAGACCACTGAAATAGTCAGGTTCCAGTAATCACAATATCCTGACGAAGTTACCCCTCAGAGATATGTCCTGTTTTTTACTAGAATGATACTAAAAATACACAGTATCTGAATGAAGACAACTAACAAATACTGACTTGGCCTTGTCTGAAGGAAAAACATGTTGCAATTCATTTCTGCAGAAAACCCTTCTCTGTACCTTAGTAGTATTTGAACACTAATAAGATTTAACATACTGTGATCGTGTGGAGAAATTGTTCAGAAAATGCACTGTTTTGATTCTCCTTTCTTACCAAAATTTGAGAGTACAGAAATATGGATTAAAGCAGCCACCTTTTCTGGACTTTACACTGTTTTGAGAGGAGCAGAAAGGTAATGAAAGGAAGGAATACTTGCAATTTGGGCTTTGCTAGCAAAAGCAATGCTATTCTTCTATATAGTCAAATTTTTATTGTTTGCCTAAGGAGGAACTGACCAACCATCATTCATCTTGTCTCCAGACAATTGAAGAATGAAATAAATACAAAAGCATGATTGCAAGCTATGCACATCTGTTAAATTAACTAAACAAAACACAAACTGAGCAGGGTTGAAAGTGTCTATAACAAGTGTATTGCCTGAGGCTCAACGAGTCTGTGTGAGCAAAACTACAAGACTGTAGTGTGACTTACCAGAGTTTTAATGTCTTTTACTTCACCCTCGAGATGAATAAAGACTTGTGGGAGGCTTATCTAGTTTCCAATAAAGTTTTAGTTTCTGTTATTTATCTTTGTTCTAAACCCATATTCAAAACGTATTAAAAACAGTGAAAATCTCCAGTTAGACTTAAAAGATGGAAAACTATTGAAGAGATTGAGACAGATATTGACTGAAAACGCTATCATGATTGTTCATTATGGGCAAGATTTGCAAAAATAACTGCTAATTTTGGATAAGGGTTTGCTAGAACTCTCCCTGGGACATTTTAAACAATTAAGGCATTTACAGGGTTGACCTGTGTGATAATTTATGTCTTGTCTCTATATCAGTCCCAAAGATTTTGTTCGACTCATTTGTGCACTACAAATCCTTTGAACAATTGGAAGAAAAAAAAAGATTTTGAAGTCACACTTGTCCAAGCCTGTTTGACTGGGGAGGAATTGCATAGATATGAATTAAAGTGGGTATTTGCCAGCATGTTCCATCACATAGTTAGGCTGAAGAGATTTAAATATAATTGTAGTAGTAGAAGTAACTTGAAATGTAACTGCAATTACAATATTCTGGCAGAACACTGACATTTAGCTTTCTCCTTCTTGTTGTCTACCACTATATTTGCATTACTTGTGAGACAGTAAACACTAAGTAATAAGAAGGAGTTCCTCCAATTCTATGAAGAGACATAGCACAAAAAGATTTTCCCCTCAAAGGGAAAAATCAATGTTTAATTACTTCTATGCTATTGATTATTATTTTCAGATTAAAATAAATCTTTGATTTTCACATCTTTTTCTACATCTTCTATCCCACTTTTGGGGGTGGAATGGTGCTCAATAAAATCATAATCAGTTGGATTTTGGGTGATATGCTAACTCTTCATTTCTGAGTAACACTGTGTTAATATTTAGCTGATATGGAGGGACTCACTGACAGAACCTGACTGGATTTTTAACTAGTAAACCTCTCTCACAGTATCCAACAAGTCTATCTATCTGATTGGAGCTAGCTGAGTGATAAGGTTAGCTAGGACAAAGGCTGATTCTTGCTTTCTCCTGAAAAGAAAATACCATTTTTATCCTCTACTTGCTTGTATCCTCAATACTTATTTATTAAATAGCCCCACAGAGCTGGGGACAATGTTTAGCTTTGAGGGATTCTATTCTATTCATTTGTCAATTCAGAAATGACAGCAAAGAAATCTGCTAAAGATGTCATTTTACTGTGTTTGTTTTTACTTAAATCAATGAAGTGACCACGGTGGGCATATTGCAACTCAGACTTGGGGAATAAATTTTGCCCAGACAGAACTCCTTACTGAATTATAGTTCTGGAAATCCACAGAGTTCCTGAAGGGATGCAAATACATGCTCACTAATTCTCTTTAACTGCATTCTCTCTAATTAGTTTCAATTCTTTGCCTCTTGTTGTGAGAAGGAATGTAGTGGAAATGTATTTATTATCCAGAAGTTTTGATGTTTAATTGACATCTTTGTTTCATTCTTTTATGACTTTGAGCTCTATGAATAATAAGGCAAAGAAGCACAGTTGTTTATTATCATTTCAATTCATTATTTATTTATTTATTTTTTAAAGATGAGTTACATTTTTAAGAGTTTTCTTTTGGTGGTTTCACAATGATGAGCATCCAAATTGTACCACACCACTCTCTCACTCCCCCTCCTCAAAGGAAGATGAGAAAAAACACCATGAAAAATGGCTCAAGAGCTGACATAAGGACAGGGAGATCACTCACCAAGTAACATCATAAGAGAAACTGACTCAGTATAGGAAGACTGACGCAACGTATTGCCTATTACTAACAGACTAGACCAGTGAAAACTAAAAGCAAAATAAAAACACTTCCCCACCCACCCTTTTCTACCTCCTCTTCCCTTAGTAGTGAATGGGAATGAGGGCTGCAGTCACTCTATAATGCCTCATTGCTGCCACTCTTTCATGGTCACTCTCTAACCCCTGCCCCACCGCGGCTCCTCTCCATGGGTTGCAGCTCTGGCCTGGGCCCTGCTCCTGCGAGGGCTTGCCATGACTGCAGCCTCCTCCAGGCCATATCCACTGCTGCACTGTGGGCTCTTCCATGGCTGCGTGTGGAGATCTGCTCCGTGAGGTGCCTACAGGCTGCAGGGTGACAGCCTGCTCTGCTGTGAGGCTCTCCTGGTCTGCAGAGAGCTTCTGTTCCATGCCTGGAGCACCTGCCCTCCATCTGCACTGACCTTCGTGTCTGAATGGCCATTTCACATTTTTTGCTGCTCTTTCCCAGCAGCTGTTGTTCAGCAGTTCTTTCTTTCCTTAAATTTGCTCTCCCAAAGGCACTATCATCACCACTCACAGCTCAGCTCTGCCCAGAAGTGGGTCCCTTTTGGAGAAGCTGGAACTGGCACTGATCTGATACCGGGCAGCTCTGATCACAGATGCCACCTCTGCAGCCAAAAACTTCCCATTTGAGCCCAATAACTTTACTCAGAATTTCCTATGATTGTTACGTGTTTCAGCATATGTGTATTCTAATGAAGGCAAAACATAGGGAAAAAAATAATTGAAGCTGTTAGATTTATTTAGTTCTCCTCTAGCTTTTTTCATTAAAAAAGAAAAAAACCCAGCTAATGAGAAGTATCATCAGTATTTCAAATTGTTGTATGCTTGTCATTGAAGTTTAACAAAATATATTAACAAATAAATTGAATTAAAGCCATAGAGATAGGTTTGTCATGGCAAGAAATCCTCAAAAGCAGTACTGAGTGCTTCTGTGCAGAGCACCTTTCACAGTATTACAAGTATCTTGTTCTGCTATTACTAAAGAAACGAAGGTTGAAATCAGTGGAGATTTTGAACATCATCTGAGTCTTCATTTGAAAGCAGAGAATTATCTTTCAGGGAGCTACTCCATATTTCATGTATACAAAATCAAACAAATTTTGTTTCTTGAATATCTTACTCTCATTATCTGTGCAAACACACACTCAGCTCAGTGTTGAGTACACAACATCCTGTGGTTTAATTACATCATCAGGTTGGGTGAACATGTTCTATTTACAAGGAGTTTTTCTGTAGCTTGCAAAAACTTTGACGTTTTATCTATAATTGCACTAAAATATTTGAAATTGCTCCATTGTCTATTGTTTTCTTTTACTGCCAGAAAAATAACAACAAACTTGTCTTGTTCTGCTTTTTCATTTGCCTTTCATGTCTGAGTCTGAAACAATGGAGATACCTTAGACATTTCACAAATCCTGTCCTTGAATACTTTTACATAAGGAAATAAGATAATCTCCATCTTTCGTACTCCCGTTATTGTGATGGAACAAGGTTATGCTGAGCAATTCTGGAGAATAAATCCTGAAAGAAACAAGGTCATTTGTATGAATTACTATTATACCTACTAATACCAATCCTGACCTCGGATGATAGATTCTAAAAATACACTCCTTGCCTTCAGGAACTTAAGCATGGATTTTGGCAAGACATGACTGGTAGAAGTAATTCAAAGAGGAAATTGTAAAGCAAGTAGAAAAAAAGAAAATAAATCACCTTTCAACATATATTTGTCACATTTTAGAGTTTACTTAATCACAGCCAGCATTTTCAAAAGGAGCTCTTTTCCAAGACATTTAGGCAAGAAAAGGGTTATATGCCTTATATGTTCAAATTTTTTTGTTGATATCTAGTTGTCCTTAATTATATTACTTTTGATATTATTACTATATTAATATTAATATCTATCTTGTAGCTAGCTTCAAATTTAGCCTTGTGAACAGGCATCTGAACAGAAGTTATCAATCTTGAAGGCATCCTGGTTCTCAAAGCACACTTGGTTTTTTTTTGGCTCAAGGTGACAAGCTGATCCAGATCAGTAATGGACTTGTAAATACTGGCTTGTGTTTCTGTCTGTGGCTTTCAGATATTAGCTAGGTATGACCCAAACCCCTGTACTGCAAATGGTCCTCCAAATGCACCTGTGACTTTCTGAAGCTAAGAAAATCTTAAACCAGATTTAGTCTATTGAATAAAAGATGTAGAGATATCTGCAATTCTTCCTAAACTATGCAGTCAATTTATCTCATTTTTTGAGGAAGCATAAACATTAAAAACTGTCTTAGAATGTTCCCAGTTTATTTATAAAGAAATGCAATAATTCTACTTCCACCTGCAAAATAAAACAAATATAATACATTTTCAGAAGCTTGGTACTGGAGACCTGTTTCTCAGAATGCTCCATCTTGCTAATGCAGATGGGTATTTTAATTGTTCTGAAGAAATGAAGGGGAACTAGTTACCAAAGGAGGTGTCTCTTTTTTCACATCTCTAATTTTTCAGCGGCTCTATATGTAATTAGAGATTGCTGATGCAGTGATTATTGAGAAACAAAAGAAGTTTGATTGCAGCACTATTATACATTGAATGAGGGGGAAATAATTTGCCGTGATTGAATTTACTAATAAATTTTTAATGGAATATTCTGTCCTAACATATTTAAACAATGTACTATGCAGGGGGTAATAAGTGTTAAGCAGAGCAATTTAAAATTGAACACTATTTTTAAAATTTAATTGGACATCAGTCTCATGTCATAAATTTTTTACTTTGAGTAAACACATCTCCTTGTACTACAACTCATACGTTATGATTTGTGGATTTTCAGTCTCAGCATTTTATTTTACCATGATATTAGAATTACAGTTTACCCTATGTATCTATCAGAAAGCCAAACACAGAATCATTTATTTACTTCTAAATTTAACTAATTTACTTTTTAATATTCTAGCACTCTGAACCAATTTTTTTAGAGAAATGAAGGAGAAAAGCAAACGTACAGCTACTAAAGATTTAGTTTAACAGAACCCTTTAACATGTGTTCGCCTCTTTAATGTTGTATCAAATGTTATATCAATTAAGTACTTGTCATGGTTTTATGATTTTTGGTTATCAGCATTCCACATCATAACAGCATGTAGTGCACTGGGTGTTAAAGTGTTCCGGGTACCTGTCCCCAAAGAGAAGAACTACGTTCCCCAGAAGACTGTTCGCTGTATAGTTATCATTTCTGCTCAGGGGGAACAGATATAAGGCCTTGGTAGGTCATCTGACTGGGCTCTTCTTCGTCAGTCTCTCTCCCTGCTGCTCGACCGGACTGCGCATCTCACCTCAGCATTATGGTGAGGCCTACCCAGCTTTCGGACAATCTCTCTCTCTCATTATATTTGATTTATTAGCTTCAATTCTAATTATATTGTATTATAGTGTGTTATCTTGCATTCCGATACTATATTTAGTAAATTAATTTGTTTCTCCTCAGATCGTTACCACTGTTTTTAATTATTTTGGGGTCCCCTGTTTCCATTTTCTGGAGGCGCAGATTTTGCGAAATCCCTCCACCCCGCTAGTCACAGAACCGGGCCAAACCAGCCCGTAAACCATCGACAGTACTTTATTATGGAATTTTATTTTACACTGTTGTTAATCCTCTAACTGCTACAGTATTCAGGCTCAAGCTTAGGTGCTTTGTGAAATTCATGGGAAGATGTGGGCCATAAGATGATAGCCCAAGGCAGACTGAAATTTAAAACCTGGCAGGACTAAGAGACGATATGGACAGTGGCATATATGGAGTCCTATTTCTGTTAGGTGTCTGCATAAAGAATAAAATGAAGTTGCCTTCAACTATTAATGCTCAGATGTTCTCCTCCACCATGTATTCACATCAAGAGAACTACAAAGATCATTATGGTGATTTTTTTTTTTTTCCAGAAAGGAACGGGTGAAACTATCCTCCCTTCCTGCAGTTGTCTAATCTAGTAAATAAAGAGAGAGGGATTCAGATTTGTTTTCTGTCAGCTTACAGGTGTCCAAATCCGTGTGTCCTCAAGAACCGCTTCAGCCAGCAGGCTGCAAACATTACTGAAAAAATATCTGTACACTTCCAATTGACTATAGACTCTTAGGTATCAAAAGAATGAAAGATTCCTGGTGCTGTAAAAAGCAGAAACAGAGCATGGATCTGCAACCCCATAATGAGGGCACAATCTCACAAACGGCAGATTGAGCCCCTTGGGATGCAAGGAAATTGAAGCTATGGCTCACTCCTCCCGGGCAGACCTTCCAAACTAGTGGCTCTGGGCTGCTCTTCTGGCAGCCATCTTGTAGCCAGGCTGAAGAGAAGTACAGGACAGGTCACTGGAGGTTCAGAGGTCTGTCAGCAGCCAATTGGTCCAAAAAGGGGGGAATTATTCAATTGAACACTGTTACAATTGTACCTGTCCCCTTTTTTTTGGAAGGGTCGTTAAGTAGAAAATAATGACTTCTGCATTTTGGGGAGAGTTTAATCACGTGAGCACTTTTTTTTTACTAAAAATGTTTTTTTCAATATATGTAATTTCTTATGGTTAAAATTAGAGCTTGAACATTGTTTCTTGTTTTGCCAACCTAAGTGGTCAGACAGCAGATTTTAAAAGTCATTTAAATTTCCTAAGTAGCTGACTTTTTTAGTGTGGAGTGATTTTTAAACACTAAACTGCAGGACGAAGTGGAGCTTAAAATATTTATTTGAAACTTTTCTGAAGCTTATATATTTTAACGTTGTTTCTTTTTCCTAAAAGGATATGTCATTCTGAAATCAACAAATATTCAAACAAACAAACTTATTTTTAAAATATAAGAAAGAAACGTATGATTAGGTATTAAAAAATAGTTCTGCACACAAACTGTGGAAAAATTAACATGCATTTGAAGAGTGGTCAGTCTAAAACCCTTGAGATGTTTTTATCCAAAACATTGTTAGCCATATTCACTTATATTTATAGAGCCTTTGTCCAAGTTCATGAAGTTCACTGCTGTTTTCTTTGAATATCTTGTTACTTTGCTCAAGATCTGGATATTTTTGGCTTTACAGTAATTATTTTAAAACATTATCTTAACTTTATTCAGTATGACATTTAAGCAACTACTCTGTAGTTTTAGGGGCTAGAGTATTAATGACTTACTACAGATAATCCTTCAAAAGCAATTTATTTCCTCTCTACCTGGATTTCTTTTCTCTTGACATGGCTGACAGATGCTTCTATAAAAACATATCCCTCATAATTTTTCTTAGATTTATAATTAGCACAGTCTCACCTCTGCTTTTCCTTCTTTTTTTTTTTTTTTTTTAATCCTTTCAGAACTGAATTTACCAAATGACCTGTGGCAGATTAAACTTCTTGGTTATGAACATTGCTTCTAAACTAACAGCATTAGTAACCTCTGAGCATTTCAGAGAATGCTTCATCACCCTGATCCTTTGTATGTTAAATGCTGCATATAAAAATGTTTGGCTCCCTGCCCCAAGATATCTCATTAAAAACAGGCTCTATATCAATTGTGCATGGCCTACCAGTCAGGTGAAATGGCTGTAAGCAGCAGCACGAGTGAAGTATGAGAACCCGTATTACAAACTAATGTGTGAATAACAAAATGTCCTGCATTGACTGTTGACCTTTCTTTCTTGAAAATTTGTTGTTGCTGAGTTTTGGGAAAGATGTCTCAGTTGTAACTCAGTGTAAAGAAGATAGGAAGAGCAAAAAGTCATTATAAGTATCTCATTAACACTGTCCCATCCCATTTCCTGCAAACAGAACACTTTCTAGGGGGATACTGCCCACTAGAAGCGCTGATCCTTCTCATACACTCTCTTGTTCTGTGTTACAATCAGTGCAGGTCTAAGCCATGCTTCCTTTTCTTGGCAGTGTGAGCTTTTTGAAGCATGCACCAAGTCTTTACTCCTTAGATGTATGACAGTCAGCACAGCATACCCCTGGTCTGCAACATCATGGCATTACGACAGGTAGAACAGCAATAGCAATGACATTTCATTCTCACGCTAGTGTAGAATGGAGAAGTGCATGACACTTATCTAGTAATTAAATAAATCATATAAAATCCAGTTCCAGCAAGTTTCTTCACTTCCATCATACTCAACAGAAAAAAAGCACATTCGGTATTCACTAGTTGAGGTAAAAAGACATAATGGTAATCCTATGAAGAATCCAAAAGAAGAGGAGGCTGCTGATTGCAGTACTGTTGTGCATGGTCTAGCAAGGCCAAAGGGGCAGGACTGCAGGTTTCTAAAATGACTAATGGTAAGAACCTTTATTTTTGGACTTTGGACAAGCCTCTGCTTTGATTTGCAATGATTTTTTCTATTTCTTTCTTTTTGGGATGATGATGAATGTTTGATTATTTTTCTACATGCTGAAATCACAGCCACAAAAAGTTTGTTGGACATGATCTGGAGGATTTTGTCTCAGAAATAAAATTATTTTTAAAATATTTCATTTATTATATTCATAACTAATACAATTGCTGTGCTTTGTTTTCTACTTTAATTTCTATTTCATTACTTGAACTCTTGGTCTAAAAATCTACCTTGGGTCTAAAATATGCCTTTTGTCTGAAATCTACATTTAATACATCTGCAGTGACACTGATTCAATTTCTAGCATACATTGACTAATTCACACTCTTCCATTTAGTATTTTCACCCCGAAGTTTGCATTTTGCCTCCATGGGCAAATATATACACCTAATGTAAGTGGGACACAGTGTTAGAAGGACATCCAGGAGATAAAATAGTTGTCTCCAAGTTGAAAGTGTGCCTGGATTTCCTCTTTCCTCTGGGAGAGATGGAAGTTTTATTTACAGTCTGTGGTCATGGCTCCTGCTACAGTGTACTTTCTGTACATTGAAGAAGTTTTCTGAATCCTTTCATCTGAAATCTCAGTACTAACAGCATCAAAAACTCAAATGTATCCATGAATTCAGGTGATAATTCAGTGCAAATTGGGTAAACTCAAAGCTAAGAGGAGAAAAAGAAAGGAAAAAATTTGTTTCATTTTGGCAATTTAAAATATTTAATAATGCTACCTTAAAAAAAAAAAAAAAA
>JACDJE010002438.1:3823585-3856286 GCA_016647715.1 Pavo muticus
GAAAAAAAAAAAAAAAAGCCAAAAACAAACAGACAAACAAACAAGAAAACATTTTCAGCACTAGTAATTCGTTAAAAAAAAAAAAAAAAAATAGTATCAAAACTTTGAACAAGATATTACCAGGCAGATCTAGTTTCATTTTTCACTCTGCTTAAGGTGATTTTCTGCAGAACTATTTTTACAAGATTTTATACCAAAGTACTGAGAATATGGAATACATTTTTTCTGCATTTCCTGACCTTCATGCCTCACAGAGATTGCAAAGTCTGCTTGATATTTAAAATAACCTGACATCATCTACACCATTATTACCAATCAGGTAAGTCAGTGGCATCAGGAATGAGTGTTTATCTTATTTCCTTCCTTTCAGCAGAAGAGTTCAGCTGGTAACCTGTGACCTCTGCTATCCTGTATTCCTGCCCACTAAACATCCACAACAATAAACCTTCTCATTAGTTTGCCTGTACATTTCAGTGTTCAAAATTAGAACCTGAACACAGTTCTGTGAGGGCTTATGGGGAAGAAACTTCAGATAAATAAACATCTTGTGCTGTACATGCTCGGTACAAGCTAGATTGGCAATTATCTTAGCAAGTGGTCTTCCCTGTTCATTCAAAACAGAGTTCTTCCTATTTTCAGCTACTGTGGGATTCTAGCAAAGTCTGTTTTAAATAGCAGAATCTTGCTCATAAATATTTTATTACTTAAGTAACAAGAGACTTGGAGTTGAGAGAATATTTCCTGTTAAATAATTTAATCAACTCATAACATCTTTTTTTTTTTTTATTGTTCTTTGTATACGTGTTCCTTAGCAAAATGACATCTTAAAAAGGTTTTATTAGACAGTGGAGCCTTGAAAACACACAAATTCTTGAAAATGAAATAAAGACTGTAAATTCACAATGACAACAATATAGATAAGCATGTATGATATTTGGCATTCATGAGAAAGATCCACGGGAAGGTAACATTTTCAAAAGGCCATAAATTGGTTCAATGAATTCAAGACATTCTCTAATTCTACTCTATTATAAATAATTTTGTATTTTTTTATGTCAATGTGGCATTGTAAAAACTTAAATAATATATCATTATTTAAAAACAGTATAACATACAAAAGCATTGCAAAGAATTTTGATAGTTTAATTCCATTAAATATTAATTGATTTCAAAATCATGCTTTTTAAAGAACATATAGGTAGCCAAATTTTGACACAGATATTAAAAACTATCAATTAGAGAACTAAGGCAGTTTATAAAACTAAAGATTTTGAAACATTTCTAGTTGTTTATAAGTCTAACCTAGTTTCACCATCTCTGTATGTTCTTATGTTACCTTAAACTAAGAGTTAAATAACTGTAAAATCTCTACATAAATAATTCTAAATTTCTCTATAGAAATGAAAATTTGAATGAAAAAGTACCTCACAACTCAGCAAGATTCCTAGCTACAGTTAGAGAATTAGCTGCCCTTTGCTGTTAATCCTAAAACTTATTTGTACCATACACAGAAATAACATCTGCTGTTTGGATAGTTTTACAATATTAAGAGCACATTATACTGAAGTTCTTAATACTTCTAAGTTTAAATAACATTTCTATTTGAGACCAAGTGACCCACCTGGAGGATGAGGGAAGGGCTGTTGACGTAGTCTGCCTAGCCTTTAGTAAAGTCTTTGACTCTATCTCCCACAGAATTCTCCAGGGGAAGCTGGCAGCTCATGGACAGATACACTCTTTGATGGGTAAAGAACTGGCTGGAGGGATGGGACCAGAGTGTGGTGATGAATGGAGTTAAATTCAGCTGGCAGCTGATCATGAATGGTATTCTTCAGGGGTTAGTAATGGGGCTGGCCCTCTTTTATATCTTTACTGATGATCAGACCATTGGGATTGAATGCATCATCAGTAAGTTTGCAGACGACGCCGAGTTGGAGGGAAGTGTTCATTTGTCTGACTGTAGGAAGGCTCTATAGAGGGATCTGGATAGGCTGATTTGATCAGCTGAGGCTAATTGTATGAGCTTCAACAAGACCAAGTGCCAGGTCCTGCACTTTGGTCACAGCAACCCCATACAACACTACAGGCTTGGGACAGAGTGGTGGAAAAGCTGTACAGAGGAAAAGAATCTGGGGATATTTGTCAACATCCAGTTTAACATGAGACAGTAGTGTGCCCAGGTGGACAAGAAGGCCAATGGCATCCTGGCTTGTAGCAGAAAGAGTCCAGTCAGCAGAACAAGGGAGGTGATTATCCCCCTGTACTCAGCACTGGTGAGGCTGCATATCAAGTACTGTGTTCAGTTTTGGGCCCCTCGCTACAAGAAAACACTGATGCTCTGGAGTGTGTTCAGAGAAGGGAAAAAATGCTGCTGAAGTGTCTGAAGCACTAGTCTTATGAGGAACAACTGGGGGAACTGGGATTGTCTACCACGGAGAAGAGGAAGCTCAGGGGAAACCTTCCTGTTCTCTATAACTTCCTGAAAAAAGGTTGTGGCAATGTGGGTGTTGGCTTCTTCTCCCAGGTAACAGTGATAGGACAAGAGGTAAAGGCTTCATGTTGTGCCAAGGGAGGTTCAGGTAGGATATTAGGAATAATATCTTCTCAGAAAGACTGGTCAGACATTGGAATAGGCTGCCCAGGGAAGTGGTAGAATCACTGTCCCTGGTGGTGTTTAAGAAATGTGCAGATGTGGCACTAGGGGTGCCACATCTGATGGTGATGGTTTAGTGGACATGGTGGGAATGTGTTGACAGTTGGATTAAGTGACCTTAGAGGTCTTTTCCAACCTTAATGATTCTCTTATTCTATGATACTTACTGTACTGTTGGTTGTATTTGCTAAGGGTACAGGCCAGTCACCCAAATCCAGGAAACTGAGACTGTTTAAAAGCCTCCATTTGCCCTACCTCACTTGAAGCTGGTGTTCCAGGAGGGTATTTTTGGACTTGTCATGCCTGTCATTCCCTCATGAGCACTCTGCACTCTCGAGGGAATCACATTTTATTTCATAAACAACTATAACGGGAGCTAACATACATCACACGTGAACACCTATATGTGAGTGCAGAATCCTATCTCTGGTAATAGTCTTCAAATATGCACACTGAAAACAATGAAACTAATTTATTTTCTATGTCTCTACTAGATAACGCAAGAAGCATAGCAAGTGCTTAAATTGTAGAAAACCTAATTCAGATTTAGACACTAAGAAAAACTTTCTTACAAAACTGATAGTAAACGACTGGAATAGATTGCCTGAGGAGTTTAAGGAGCCTGCTTCCTTGGAGACCTTTAAGAACAGGTGAGACAAACACTTCGCAGGAATGACAGATGTAAAGCCAATCTAGTTTTACAGCAGATTTAGACTAGATGATTTCTTAAATGGGCATGGACAAGATGGAATAGATACTGATTCAAACGGAATGAGTGTTTCACAACAATATTTTCTCCTTTCCTGCTCAGTTATCATTTCCCATTGCCCTACAATTAGCTTAAAATCCTCTACATTTAACCTTCAGTTATATGTTCTATACTATATTTCTCTCCCTCAAATTCATCAGTTAGAGGAACATACTATGTCATATACCTCTCAAATGTAGCTATCTAAAAGTTAGTTGTCTACAATAATGCAGTCATTAATAATCTATTAGCTCTTCTATTTTTTTAGGTGTATCTCATAATCGTTGTTTAAACATGCTTTGAAAAAGTATGATGCTTTAAAAATGACTACAGGTTGTGCAGTACTCCAAGATGGAGTTGGCTTTTTTGGAAAATCTGTATGCAAAAGTTCTCTAAATACATTATGCTTAAGAAATACCACATAAGGGAGACCTAGGTTTTTATTTTCTGATTGGAAACAATATCTAAATTTGTTTCAGAATTTTGAATTCAAATGGATTAAAATTCATAATTGCAATTAGAATATCTCCATATAATTGTGAATAAGCTGACAGATAAAAGCTTTGTTTTAGTCTTCCTTCCCTAACCATCAGCAGTGAGTACTGCCTGCTGTGCAGCATTGGCTGATTGTTGGTAGGGCATAATATCAGAACTACATTGAAAGTTGCTCAGGTAATGAGAATTTAAATATCCTATATAGATGTCTGCAAGGCAATGTAAAATTTAAGCAAACTCAGTAATGCTGAGAAGTTTCTGAAAGAAACACATTCCTGTTTTCTGATGTTTTCTGATGTGAACTTTTTTTTTTTAATGAGCCCAAGTAGTTATTACACAGCATAAGTACCATATTTTATGATTCAGTATAATCATAAAATGTATATTCTGTCACAGTCGTCTGTAGTTTTCCTAGAATTGATTTTTCCATGCTTCCATTTTAAGATTAGAGTAGAGGAAACAATGGGATAATTTAAAATACATTTACACATAGAAGATGCTAGACACTATCAGTAATTTATCTCCACCATTTTGTGAGAGAAAGGCTCATAGTCTTCACCTACATCAACCTAAACCACCTACAACAAAAAAGAGAACTGTATAAATGCTCTCGGATGGAAGAATTACCTTTGGAGGAGAGGATACAGTAAAAGAACATTTAAATAGCCTGGACAAAGATGTCCTTTCATCTATGATCCATAGATTGTCAAGGACCATCCACAAGGACTGAAGGAGCAGGCTGATGCAATTTAAGACCACTTTCAATTATCTTTGAAAAGTCAAATTAGTGGACAGTGAACTGAAAACTACCTGAATTACTGGGCTTAGAAGGTAGTGACCAGTGGCTTTAGGTCCAGCTAGAGGCCAGGCACTAGTGGAATACCCCAAGGGTCAATACTGGGGCCAATATTGTTTAGCATATTCATTAATGACTTGGATGATGGAATGAATGTACACTCCATACGTTTGCGGATGACACCAAACTGGAAGACTGGCTGATACACCAGATGGTTGTACTGTTATTCTAAGGAACATTGACAGGACTTGAATGAAGTTCTGGAAAGGCAAATACAAAACTCCTGCATGTGAGGACAAGTAACTCTATGTACCAGGACAACTTATGGGCTGACTGGCTGGAAAAAAAAGATTCACAGGAAAAGACCTGATGTTTCTGATAGACAACAGCATCTTTCTAAACATTTTAAAAAAACCTTCTCATTTAAGCATGGTCAAACCCTCAAACAGGTGTCCCAGAGAGGTTGTGGAGTTTCTATCCTTGGATATATTTAAAAACAAATAAGAAAAGGCTCTGAGCAACCTGCTGTAGATGGCCTGTCTTTGAGCAGAGGATTGGACAGGATGGCCTCCAGAGATCCCTTCCAAGCTGTTTTCTGTGAAATGGTACGAAAATCTGATCAAATAATATTTAAGTTAGCAGTGTAGTAGAATGAAAGAGAACTGTAATCACCACCTTAACAGCTAATAATTTTGGACAATACATGAATAGTCATACAACGGATAGGCTCTTTTCATATTTTTTTTTTTCATTTTTTTTTACCTCAGTCAAAGAATTTGAAACAGAAATTTTGAAGTACTCCCTTAAAACTGGGTAACTGTAAAACAGGGAAAAGACTAAACAGTAATGGTTCTTGTTAACAGGAATGGACAAAATACTCCAGACTAACATTCCCTGGTATTAAACACAATGACGATTTTTTTCTGTTCAGAAAAAAAGCTTTTAAATACATTGCTTAGTGTTGAACTTCTGATCTTTAAACTTCAACAATTCAGGTTAAAGTGTCCAAGTTCACTTCAGCAATGTTATCCTTTTCAGAGATACTCTAGAGAATTGCCATGGTAACAGGAATAATCATATAAATACAACATTAGATGAATTCCTCACAGATGTTTATAAGGGCATTGATACACAGTGGGTAATAGTGATTTCATCAAAAACAGAATTCATGATTGCTTGCACATGGAAGTTGTATAAGACTCTCACTTGCACTGATCACAAAGGCTGACCCTTTCTTGGTGATAGACTCATCCCAGATTTGTATTCTGTTGCTTCATATAATTAACCACATGTGGACAAACTTCATTCAATTGTTTTCTTGAATGGAGCCGGGAGCAGGAACATTACATGTGACTGCATACAGTATACTGTGCCCCCATATGTAACATAGGGGTACAAGAATGTTTCTGCCTTCTTTGATAAGTAAGAAGAAAATTACATGGCTGGAACACTATATTTGGGGACTGAATAACAAAACTATAATGATCAATCAAATAGACAAATCTGGCATGTGACTTTCCTACATGGAAGGGATAAAAGACTCATTTACTTAATACTTTCAGCATGGATAGGTCTGAGAAACAATATAATTATCATTGCTTTTGAAAATAGGCCAAATTTGCTGAATCTATTTTATCAAAATAATAATTCGGGAAATTATGTATGGCTTATTGTGAATGAACTATGTGACTGTATTGTTAAAAGTGTGATGCTGATCACTGCTGTACAAATAAGGAAACAACAAAACTAAGTATCATCAGACAAATTCAAAATAGTTAATGATAATTAATGTAACTATAAATATCGTTATAATAGTATAAGCTTCAAAGAAGCTGGCAGGCTCTCTGTGTCTTGCATACAAAGATAAAGAGAAGTTACTGATATAAACAAAAGTGTTAACAGACAATTTAAAATATTCTATGGTATATAAAAAGTCATTCTGGAACATCTAATGGACTGTTCTTTTAGGCTCTGTGAATCTCCAGTATTTCTACTTGTTTTTCTCCTAAGCACTGACAATATGATTAATTTTTCCTTTCATTTTAATGATGTCAGAAACTGCAGATGTTGGAGAAGGCTACTGATCATCCTTTCTAGGTCAGATCAAGACTGCTATGTGGTTGTCATATATTTATATTATTTTCATGTAGACACCACTGTTTATATCAAGCTTCAGAAGTCTGGATTATTTTGAGGAAAAAAAAATACATTACTTCAGCATATTTTTTGCAGTGCAGTTGGTCTTTAATAAATAGAGTTAGTTAAATAAAGCATCGTTGAAGGAATATTTTAGGAAAAGTTAAGTCAAAGTTAGGAAGCTCCCTAATCTTTAAATAAGATTTTCACAAATATTCTAGTTGTCTATTGCACAGATAATAATAGGGGGATTTAATATAATAGTAATTATTGTATTTAAGTAATTGTTTATTATTATTGTATGCAAACTTATAGTAATTTAGTACTCATTTTTAAAACTGAGTGACAAAGGGGTGTGAATATTCGTTTACAAATCAGTAGAACTATGTATGCTTACAAATAAAAACCAACATATGTATGTAAAGATAAAACTCACTCAAAGTGAGTGTCATTATTGTCTTAGCTCTGTCTCTGGGAGATATGAGGTAATTCAGTGAATGCTAGCTTCTGCAAACACATAAAATTCATCTATTTGCTTAAACAACTTTTTTATCTTAATGAAGTTTTTTTTCACTTATCCTCTAGTGATCAAAATTATAGGCAAATAAATTATAGACAAATAAAGCATAAATCTATGAGATTACTAGTGGTAAATAGCATTCCGTATTTTTCTACAAGAGTTTTTTTTTCAAGGAGAATAGTTCGCAATAGGCCACTACGTAAGCATGCCCCACAGGACTGAAGCCTTAGTTTGCCGAAGCCTTAGTTTGCTAATCATTTTTGTTCCTTTGTATCCTATTGCTAGCATTTACAGCTAAACAAGCCTGTACATTTAAGAAGTAGTACTTCTTTCTTTTTAAGGCCACTTACGCTTCACACTTTAAAAACTGTAAATAGCTTTATTTCCTGTTAATGGAGTAATTTATATAGTATCTACTATCTACATTGACAGCACTTTTTATCCACTAGCAAATGTGCAGCATTTACTGAATCAATTACTTGAGTTATGAAGAGGAGCACAAAGCCTCATTGCCACTCCATTCTTCTCAATAACAAAGGAGAAAACACATTAGAAACTAGCATTGATGGGTTGTTGTGAGATTCAGTCAATGAGCACTCCCAGAGTTGAAATTAAAAGGCAGTTAGGAGAAAATTGTTTTCTCTGGTCATCAGTCACAATGTGAAAGGCCTTTTTCACAATGATTAATTAAAAGCTGAAAAAAGACTGAGCTTTAATAAAGTGTCTGGATGGGTTTTTGGTAGCATCATGAGTTAATGGACAGTAGCTTGCCTTGACTAAGTGTTATTGCTCTACTCCATAATTTCATCTTGAAAATGAGCAAGGGAGTGAATCTTCCTCTTAGTAATTGAGTATTGATTTGAAAATAAATGGCACTGAAACTCCCACTGAACTGTCAGGATATATTCTGGACAGCACTGACAAGAAATGGCTTTTGGTAGGTGTGAAAGTTATGGATCAGCTTGATACTTAAATACATAGAGCTCCACTGCAATCTATCTTCTGATTTATCAAGTTTCAGCTGGTCAATATATGACATTGCAGAGGAAATAACATTCATGTGCCAGAAGCAAGAATAGAGAAACATTACAGTCTAATTTTTGAAATGTTTCCTTCAATTTTTGAAGCTATTAAAAAAAAAAAAAAGCACAAAAAGAACAGCAAAACTTTTGTTGATACCTCAAATACCTATTCTCATTTACAGACACCAAGCTTGGAACTGTTTTAAATGGGCTTACAATGAAAATAATTTATTTATTATGTCCACTTTATCTTACAGTAACTTGCTGGCATGCAGCAGCAGTAGTATGAACTGTGTGACCTGAGAGATTATAAGACTGGCAGTCATCACCTTTAAAACTTTAAGTGCTATAGTCTGTTCTCTGTATTAAAAATAACATAACCCACATTATAGAAAGTCTTAAAACTTTCACTAGTGGTATAAAAGCAACATTGAATGTAAAACTAAAGTGCTACAATGAAAAGTTATAGAGAGAAAGCAAAATTCAGTGAGACTTTCTTAACCTTGTAAAAACAATGCAGAGTTTTAAAGTCATTTAAGTACCAAACTGCCAATGAAATTAACAGGTGTTAAGCACTTCAGACACGAGTCAGAGGGATTCTACACCCCCTCCTGTAAGCTTAAAACTATAGATGGCAGTATCTTTGCATTAGGCATGAGGTCGCCAAAATGAATTAAAGATTTAGGCCTCAAGTTCCTCCAAAAAAAAGAAAAGGAGAGGCACCTATACTGCATGGGGAAAAAAGGTACATTAAATGCAGAACTATATTTTTTAGAGCTTCCAGCTGAGTGGATTGTTTTCTTTCTTTCTTTCTTTCTTTCGTTTTTTTTTTTTTTTTTTTTTTTTTTTTATTGTTTTTTTATTGGTTTTGTTGCATGGTAGCATGGGTAGCACACAACCAAGAAATACAATCTGTCCTTTCTAGATCCTCCTTTCTGACAGTGTTAAAATTCCCAAGTCCTTCAAGACCTCCTGAGCCCAACTTAGTCCTACGAAAACAAGACTCAACATTCGTTTGTGCACACCAGAATGTTCAAATTGACAGCTGGATTAAAGTGCTAGGAATCCAGGAGAGAATATATCTCCACAGGACATTGCTTATGAATCTCCCATTAAACATGAACATTTACAGTTTATGGAATAAATCAAAACAGTCTAACAATATGGAACAAATTAACTGTGCTTGCCTGTTGGGTTTTTTTTAACTGTTGATTGAGATTTGGTCCTGTTTTACTGATCTTAACTATATCAGGCTAATATATTTGGAAGATATTTGGCTACAGCTGACACAAAAAAAAGACAATAAATACTGTGTTGATATCATCTGTCCATGACTGTTCCTATTCACCGAACAATGAACCTACACTTCACCTGTCATCATTTTATTGTTAATTTAGAATCAGTCCCACATACATTGCTTTAGAAATTCACGGCTTTGTATTGATGAGAAAAAAAATGAAGTTTATTATTTATGCTCTTTATAAATTTTAGCCTGAGAATATGTTGTACTTTGCCCCCCACCAGACTCATTACCAAGCTGCACAGGTGAGAAAGTTAAATGATGAGGAGTGCAGTTCCTCCAGTGAAGATGGCTTGAAGCTTCTTGTGCAAGCCATTGAATTAATGAAAGAATTGTTACATTGATTTTACAAAAAATAAATTAACAACGTTGCTTACTTACAAATGTGTTCTGTAAATTATAAATTCTGTGATTGTCAATTGTCTTTTGAGAATAGAATTTAGTTTGTCAAAGTTATGTGGATAAAATATTTTATTTTGAAATGTGTTGAGAAATTTTCCAGTGTATTTAATGAAATCAAGTTAGTGCTCTAAAACAACAAAAGAAAAATGCAAATTTTAATTAGAATCGTAGAATCATGATGGGTTTTTAACTATATTTTCCTTATCCATTGCATTGTGCAAAGAACTACAAAGACAGAAAGAGAAAAGCAGAGATTATCTGTTTAATTATATAGAGATAAAATAAGTATTTCCAACAGGTCTTGTTTAAAAAGTCTGCCTACATATCAGATTTAACCAATTCTCTGATATTTATTAGTCATGTAAAGTGTACTGATGCTTCTCTCGTGTGAATTTGTCCTCAAGGTACCTTCACTAGACAGACAATTTCTTCTATTCCTATTTCACTTATTGCAAAGCATGACAGAGCAAAATTCAAGCCCAGATTTTAAGAAATACTTCTTAGATAAACGCAATGGGTGTTAGTTGCTTCTTCTTCTTCTGAAAGAAGGCTGTACTTTGGTGTCTGAATATTATAGAAAAGGCTAGTTGTCAGCAATCTGACCAAGGACAGATGGGATGCACATCAAAATCTTATTTCCCAAGGATTCATCTTCTAGTTTAATTGTCAGTAAGCTGTAGGAGGCATTAATTCAACCACAGGATTCCTAAGAAGAAAATTTGGAAAATGAGAATTTTGAAAACTCAGATGGACCCTATTAGTGGGCGCTCCAACTTTACTCACTTTATTATTATTATTATCATTAGATTTTTCATTGGATTTAGAAGAGATACATTTGAAGACTAAAGTTAGATGAACACGGGCCTCTCCTCTCCCCACTCCTCTCCTTTTTCCTTTTTTTCAGGAGAGAGAGGACTGTTCTCTGACTTCAGTGTAGCAGACCACGAAGGATAGTAGTGCAGAAAACTGTAATAGGAATATGAAGGTTGGTGGAGAAGGAGAATAAATTGGAACATATAGTGGGAAAAGGTAAAAAAGGAATTCTTAGTAAGAGTTGTAAGAATGGCATCTGTGGATAGCTTACAACTACATGCAGCATCTCTAGACACCCACATTAGGATACAGAGAGCAATGAGTAAATCCTAATGACCCACAGAAGAGAGACAGGATGGAGAGAATGATTGTTGTCAGTTTCTAAAGTATACTGTAAAGGCATATCCAAATGAGTACATGCATAGTCACCAACCGAAGAAGAAGCCAGAAGATGCAGTGAAAACCAGCTATCTAGAGTTCTGTATCTTCTGCGTAACCACATGGAATTCAACCATGACAACAGGACACATATGCCAGTGACCGAATACCGGATAGACATCCAGGACATATTTGTATCCAGGGTTGTGAAAGCCTTTGACTGTGCAATGAAGTGCACTTAGTTTTCCAGCAAGGTCCAACACTGAGACATTTATGCTACTTTCCAGGTGTTCAAAGAATGTTTGGATGTTGTGTTGAGGGACATGGTTTAGTGAGAACCATTGGTGATGGGTGAATGGTTGGACTGGATGATCCTGTGGGTCTTTTCCAACCTTAGTGATTCTATGATTCTATGATTCCAGCATTTTTAGTCCCTACTGCAGCAGAGAATCCTACACAACAAAGAAGTCACAAGCTAGATACAACTGCAGGGCCAGCTCTAGCTGTTGAACAAACAGCAAAAGGAGCAGCAGGAATCACACTCAGCACAACAAACAGATGGTAGTGTTTTTTTTTTCAGAGCTTCAAATTTTATATTATAATGTACCAGAGTCTAGAACAGGAATGAACTCTTCTCTCAGGGATATAAGAAAACATTCTTTGTTCTTTCAAGATTCACAGCCCTGAGATCTTGTACATTCATATCTCACCTGTTAATGAGTTCAAATCAATACCTGTGACTTATCAGAAATGTATCTTACACATACAGCTATTGTTTTGTCATTTGTATGGAAGGGAGAGAAGACAGGACACTTTAAAGCCGCCAAACTGCTGTACTGTCATTGTAAAAAAAGAATTCAGAATTCACTGGAAAGAGAGCACACGAGAGATTGATCCTTGTACAGATCAAGGTACTGTTTTCAATCAGTGTTGAAACTAAGTACATGTTTGTGTGAAGAAAAGGGAAATATATTTTCCAGTATGTTCATATCAGAATGCAAAAAGAGAAAAAAAATCTCTTCTGTTTTTGACGCTGCTTTTTTGTTGTTCTGCTTTTGTTTAAAAGGCTAAAAATATTTCCTCTATTTGTTTTAGAGACAGTTTCCTTGGACACGCAGAAATAGAAAAGATACACTTGTTTTGGAAACATGGTTCCATGACTATAGCTACAGATTGAGTCCTAACTTTATAGGTGAGTGGATCTGTACTACCCATGTAAGTTCTGCAATCTTAAACCGATTCATGAAAACTTAGATATTTTTGTGTGATGATAGTGGTCAAAATGCAGATAGCTGAAGAGTAGAGCAACCTTCAAAATCCCATTGCTAGAGATGATGAATTTTTTCCAGAATGTCTGTCCATATCTTCATTTATCGTATGGGTGGCCAGATGCTTCCAAAAGAAAACTTGCTGGTGATATGAGCGTCTGAAATATCAAACCCTTCAGTGACAAATACTTCTAATGCACAATGTTATGTATTCTTTTAAGTTTTCTTCAGCAAAATTCCACTTCTATAAGACAAACTTAACCAAGTGTCAGTAAAAATTTTCGAGTTTATATATCTTAATTTTTCTAGTAGTATATGACATCAAAGAAACTCAGTGCATTATAGATCAGCGCTAACTGAAAAATGATGGGAGTTCTACTTTTCTAGGAGTCACTGCATAACATTGTACTGTTTCACCTACCTGTTTGGAGAAGCAAACTACTTTGTGATGTGCTGTACAGCCTATAACCATCCCATCTTCTAGGCATCTGAACATCACAGGTAGTAAGAGGACCTGTGCAGACAAATTAAAAAAATAATAATAAAAATCTGCAAATTGTTTTTGGCACTAATTATTAAGCTTCTTAATGAATGGCTGTCATACATAATTTTGCTTCGGCTCACATTGACAAAAGTTAGTAGTATGTAAAAACAAACAAACAATAACAACAAAAACAAGAAATAAAATGTTCTGTTCATTATTCACCAGGAATATCAGTTAAAAAAATAATTTTTGACAGAGAAATGTCTTCTTTTTTTTCTTAATCCATTTCCACAATTAGAAAGCTCATATTCAAGCAAATTGAATTATCACATTCTTAGACTGTCTGATAATACAATTAAAAAAGAAGAAATCCTCTGGTAAGTGAACCAATGCCATTCGTAAATCTTCTCTCCTTTGCTTAAAACTATTTGTTTCAATATATATATTTTCACGTAAAGACAAATTGCTTTTGCTATTGTTTTATGACTGCTTTTATGGAGCTTCTTTTTCTGAAAGACTGAATATTGACAGTAAAACTTTCAGGCTTTGTGACAGAAACATCCTGACAATATGCAATACACATTTTGTCAGTCATAAAAACCTCTGAATAAAACTTCAGATAAATTTTTAAGCAGCATAGTTCTTGAAACCAGAGATGAATTAATGCACGTATTTTGTGAAGGAGAAAAGAGTATTGCTGCTTCATCAATAGCACTCATACTAGTTATCATTTTGAAATTTCCCTTTAGTAGGATAATTTTTTATGTTAGTGAAGGACTAGAAACCCAAGGGTCAAGTTGCTTCCAAGAAGAGAAGTCCAAGCAAAATACAGGGATATCTGAACTATTACTTCCTTAAATTCTTCTTGCTAATTGTGAGAGACAAGGCTGTTTTTCTCTTTTGTCTCAAAGCTTGCTTCATGAGGCCTTTCTGGTGATAAGACTCTAACTGACAATTGCAAATTATCTAGGGGGGCGAGTGGTAGGTGTCACCGTGCCACAGTACCTCTGCTCATGATTGTAAAGATAAGCAGAAGCGGGACAAGCAGTCTTTTCCAGGGGTGCGGCTTGAAGGAGCTGACCACTGCAAAAGGTGATAATGCTTGTGCATGGCAACGAGGGCACCACTCCCTGCTGGCTTATCTGTTGGGCCAGGTATGTCACGCTAACAGAAAGAAGAAAAAAAAACAGAGAAATGGGGGATAAAAAGGCCCTCACTAAACTAAGGATTTTGGAGGAGAACTCCCAAAGAAACCTTTGACGGAGAATTCCCTGAGGGGAAAACCTCTTTGGAAGAACATCCCCTGCGGCCTGCTTGCTGCGAAGCTTCCTGGCTTCCTCCCATCCCTCGCGGTGACCAGACGAGTTCCTGAGAACAACGGACCTGCTACGAACCTCGCTGGACCCATGGTGGTGACTATCTCTCTCTTGCTTTCTATGAAGACTCCTTGCTTATTTCCTATCTCTTTTCTATCGCCCATCTTCCCTTCCCCATATCCCTAAGCAACTAGGATTTGTAATAAACTGGTTGGACCAACATTTGAACCGTTGTTTCTTAATCTCACGTCGGGTATACATACATTAAAAGAACCTCATCTCCCTCCTATAAATTGGAGCGAGACACTAATGTCACAAAAGGACAAAACAGTGTAATCTGATATACCATGGGAAAGACTGGAGACTGGGGGAGGCCACAGGCAAGGAAGACCACCGTGTACTATGGTCATGCCCAAACCTCAAACCGGGTGTACAAGTTCCCCAGCTGTGGCCTGACAAGCTCTTCCTCCCTTCTGTATCCACAAACATGAAGGGGTCACACAAGTATTGTATCTCAGGCAGCTCTGAAATTGGCTGTCAGGACCAGCCACTTCTTCCTGTTTATATCAGAATGAGGTCAGGGCAGGAAGCCCTCTCACTCCTTACACTAAACACATAGGGCCCTTTGTTCCAGTCTTGGTGCTGGTCCTGATCCTGAAGCAAGCATGACTGGGCCAATTTTATGGTTGTGGCCTGTGCTCTTACAAAGGAATTAAAACAAGAACTGATTCCTCTTTGCAGAACATCTAACCTTATCTGCTTATCTGAGCTGTAATACAAATTAAGACATTGTCATCACTCCAGCAGCAGGCTGTGGTTGTCTCCAAGACTTAAAAGTCTCTACAATATTTACTAATTGAATTAAAATGATTAATGCTTAAAGTATATCAATATGCCTAGAATATGTTTTGAAAAAGATCGAGTCATGCAGAATAACATTAGCTTAGTCTTACACTAGCAATGATTACTGTTAAATAGCAGCAAATATTAATAGAATAATAAAATTTTACCTTGATTAAAAAAAAAAAATCAGAGGATTTCTTGCAAAATTTTCTGTAGTCAGTTTCTGTTTTTAAACAAAAGATTTGGCAGTAAAAATTTCCTTATCATTTTGGTTTTGAATCACCATTTATTTTCTTTTTTTTTAGCAAATGAAATGCAAATTTAAATACATAAATTGCTTCAGTGTGTGTTATTATTTTGAAATGTTTTTTTTTTCTTAATCTTACTGCTTTTGTGAAATACTAATTTATTTTGGTTTTTGTTTGTTTGTTTTCTGAAAAACAGGTGTAAAGCCTCTGAAGTGTAAAGCCTGTGTAGTAGAAGAATCATTGTCCTGATCCCACTGTTAAGTAATATAGGATTAGAGTGGAAGGGCAATAGGATCCCTGTCACTGGAATAAGAAAAATTCAGCCCAGACAAGAAGAGTATTTCACACAGGTAAATTAATACCTTTTGTTACAGTAGAGATATTTTGAAACTTTTCAGAAGCTGTTTTCCATATTATGGTTTCAGGAGATATAAATTTTGTATGTTCAAAATATCACTTACTGATGAAAAACTGAATATGAGCCAGCAAAGTGTGCCTGCAGCCTAGAAAACCAATCATATCGCAGATTGTATAAAAAGAAGTGTGGCCACTAAGTCAAGGGAAATGATTCTCCTCCTCTGCTCTCATGATACCCCTCTGGAGAAGTACATGCAGCACTGGGGACACCAGTATAAGGACATGGAGGTGTTGGAGTGTGTCCAAAGGAGCAACAAAAAGATGATCAGAGGGCTGGATCACCTCTCCTGTGAAGAAAGGCTTTCAATATAATGACAAAATCACTAAATCAACTGGTCTGTTTTCCAATTCTTTTCCATTTCCTTTCATTACCATGAAGGATTCAAGTCATCTTATTTCCCTGCTGCTCTTTCCTATGCTGTTGTTTTCAGAGAGGTAAGCAGAGCTGTCATAACCATTGTCTGTTCCCAAGGATACCTGAAGGAAATGTTTGATACCTGCAGGACTCTGGTCACATTGTTTTGACCTCTGGCTTCCTGATAAGACAAATGCATTGCATTTTCAGACCTTGAGGAAATTTGGGTCTTTTTTTCCCCTATGGTAAATGACATTTTTCACATACAAACACAAAATTGCTTTCTATCAATTATAGAGCTTCTTTTTGCCCTTACTTTTTACAAGGTGAAGTAGGATATTTAAAATATTAAATATTTCAAAGAGGGAATTGTGATGGTGCCTCAGTGGGATTTTAGTCTACTACTTAATTATTATTCTCACCTCACAGCCAAACTCTAAGTGGACAACATATTTCTTATTATGGACCATGAATAATAAATCTTGTACTACAACCAACTTTTTTTTTTAACTGCAAAATGGAGATTTGACTTACAATCTCTGATAGTGATCCGTGGACCAGACCTCTACGGTAAGATTGGTACAATTGAATTTTGCTGGAGAGTAGTAAGTTGAAGATAGTGCAAACATGAGGTAGTTAAGTTAAATGGAGGTACCCCACCATTTCCAAATTAAAAGAAAAAAAATACTAGATTTTCTGTATAAGGAAGAAAGGTAACAAAGCTGGCTTCAAGAGTCTCTGCTTGGAAAACAGCATCAGCTGAGGCATTGTCCATGCCAGTTTTCCTCTCTGTCCTATTGGGTCTAGCTTCAGTGTAAATAACTAAGCACAATTAAGGCATAGTGGACAGAATACATAGTGGGCAAAGCCTCACTTCCAGGCTGATGAATGAATTGAAGGAATACATAATCTTTAGTTTTATTTAAAATGTCTAATCTTCTGCACTTTCCTCCCACTGCAGATCTATCCAGGCTTTACAAAATGGAAGAAATCAGTAAAAAGATCACAAAAACAAACAAACAAACAAAACCAACTACATTAAGTGATTCAGTCATCCTCTCTTTCCCTGTTTCAGAGATCTTGCACTGGAACTTAGGAAACAGACTAAATAAGGTCAGTACAAGTTATTTCATATTTAGTCATCTTTAAAGAAGTAAAGACTTTGACAGGTGTTGTCATTTCTTTTAATACTTTCCCTCATGCATTTTATCCTCTGCAAGTCATTATTAATTTCAGTTTCCTCCTGTGTATACACTAATGAAAATAAAACATACCAAGTATATTTCAGTTAATAACACTGAATGATCAGTTTTGATAATATAAATAAGGTACTAAGGAGTTTAGAGCAGGGTTCATTTTACTGCCTCTGGTACTGCACAAATCTGAACATAATAGCACCCTTGGTCATGACAGGTGATAAAGGTGCATTTGATCTGTAAACATATTTATAATGGGAATAGTAATTCTTGTGATGATAATTTTTTATAGTTTTATATTTCTGTAAACTACTGTAACTTTTCACATTCCTATGCAAAAAATGTTACAGATTTTATGGTCTTGGAAGGTAACTATTCCTAAAAAGACTGAGCAAGTTTAAATGATGTACTGAATGTTTACTGGCTGTGTTTCCCTAATTCCTTTGCCAGATGTAAAGGATGCTCTCAAGGGACATATTAGATATTAGATGAGTATTTATCTGTTCGTTCATTCCTCTGCACAGATAACATGTCTTGAAATAATGATCAGGCCTCTTTTATTTTCATATCCATTTAGCAGTTTCTAATACAGAAAGACACTTCTGCTCATTGGCAGATACCCTTATGTTAGTTCTTTAAATTGAGCAGGAATTTCCCTGGGCATTGAATGTTCACCTCCTGAATCCATCCCTCACAAAATGACTTCAGTGAGAATTTACTTAACAAATGTTCACAATCCAATTTTGCCTGTAATACTAAAGCAGGAAAAGGAAAACAAAACCAAGTAAACAAACAAACAAACTAAAAGATATATAATATTCTTCTAGAATTTTCATTTTTTGGATAGCTGTTCATATAATTGGATGCATGTAAACAAATATATGCATATGTGTTTTGTCCTGAAATCAAAGAGACTTTGATTAGTGAAGCTGTTTTCTCAGAAGGTTAGCCTGGGCTCATGGCCCTTTATACAGATTGATTAGTTTCTTTATGAGATGTTACCATATTTAGGAATACATAAGAACTTGTGGGAATACAAAGTGCTGTGTCAACTAATTATGTGTGGCATTTCTCAGCAGTAAAAAAGCAAAGATGACAATGAAGAAAACATTTTCTTAACTAGAACATAAAACACACAAAAATTATTCTTCTGCGTATGATACGGAAATGGCTGTTGTAGGTCTGTGTAAAAATAGAACAATAAGCAGTCTTTAATGTTTAACAATAATATAGGACAAAAAAAATGTAGGAGAATAGTATAGATTTTCTATACAAACAGCAAAGACAGTGACACTTAAAGCACACTTGGTTCAAATATTTACTGTTATTCTGTTTGTGTGCATATATTATACATGTTGTCTGAAATCAAGTACCAGTGGGAAAACAAAGTTCATTATCGACTGCTGAAGTTCAGTTTTCGAATCAACTGGGTCATAGTTTTGTGCTACCCAAATTCTGTCTTTTCCAGATAAAAAGATTGCTTGCTATACTTTTTGGGAATCTTCTTTAATATTTTTTTCACCTTGTTTTTGTTGATAACAGTATTTCCGCTTATTATAACTGGTATTCTTAATAAAGTGAAGAACTTTGCAAGAAACAAAATTCAACATCATTAGTAGAACATGCTAAAAAATTCTGAAACTTTCTGCAATTTTCAATTTCAGCTTGTACTTTTTTATTTTTAATACTTTTTCTTACAGTTTCATTAGAAGAAATCCTAATATACTGGCCCATACTTTAGAAAGGTCTTTGAAGTGTATAACTCCGAAAAATTATAGCACAACAAACCAAATTCAAACAATAGATAATGTTGCCTTAATTGAGGAGATGCAAGCTAATCATCCAGCCGTATGTATCCAGCTCTAACACAGATCTATCTGAAATGGTTTCTGCACTATAGCTGACTGACAAAATTCTCTACTGAGTCCTGTCTGTTTGCAGGGATCTGGACTTCCTGCATTGTGGTATCAGAAATATCAGACTAAAATTATCAATAGGAGAAAATGTGGTGTATTTTTCAGAGTTAGAGACTACATTTGTACACTTACAAAATCATGGCTTTTAAAACAGTCAGACACATTGGAAAAAATATTTGTAGAATTATAATGGATATCTTTGATTAGTATTGTTCTCTGCAAACAATCTGGATTTATAGAACTACTATCAATCCATTATTTTTAAAGCTCACCCTTAAGATGCATAACTTGTTTAAGGCAAAACAACATAAAATACCAATGTGAACTTCAAAACATATGAAGATTACTAGAGTGCAAAGGCATAGTCTAATCTATATTTTAAAAGAGAGATTAATTTATTTTTATTATTTCTATGTCTTTCTCTTCTTCTTCCTTATATATTTTTATTTTTTCCCTTTGATAACTGTTTAGATAGTGCAATGAAGTACCACATGTTAGAGTTGTTTTGTAGCACTTGGCATACTGGAAGTGTCTATAATGGGTCTTAGAAGTTCTGATTTAAGTATTTTCAGATAACAGTGAAGAACAAGTCTGCATTAGCAGAGGTAAGCTGTAAGAAACTCTAAGGGTATTTTCACTTTGTAATGTTTCCAATAATAGATTAGTGTCTAAGTAGCAAGAAATTTAGAGAGGCATTACATATTTAATTTGCTGCTCTGGGCATGTAGCTAACGAATTAAGGTACACAGGGATGTCCCTACTTCAAGTATAACAAATTTGCTCTTCTGCAAAGCCATTTTTTTTTAGTTAAGGACACTAGAGACTTACATAGAAATAACTCACATAAGTTTTTTTCATAATCATGAAACACTGTGATACTGCATGTCCATATTCAGTAGGCTTCCATTTTATACTTTTAGAAGGCAAAGACTGCAAGTTGCAAAAGCTTGATTTGAGACAGTTTGGTTTCTTTTTCAAGTCAAACAAAGTTCTGTACTAAGAATGCAACCTGAATAATGCAAAAATTCCTAAATAAAGCAGTGGACTACAAGTAGTTTGAAAACCATATTTGTGACTGTCATTTAATTAGACAACTGAAAAATTGTTCATTTTTAGAATATAGGTTATATTAATATCAGGTTTATAATACATGTTATTATGATTATATATATTAGGTTTATTACTATATTTACCATTAGGTTACAAATGAAAATGATACCAATTAGCAGGATCCAACCTATACATCCAAGCCAACCATTCAATCCGACAAGTTTTAGTGGGAAGGCTACATAAAAAGCAATCCTGCCTGAGCCCCCTTTTCAGTGATTTTATTTTCAGAAGTATATCTGGATGCTTTTGAGTTTTGGTCAGTAAGGATCTTTTCACTCATTGAATTATTGGTCTGTGTAGCTTATCTGTCAGGATTTTTTGTTTTGCTTTGTTTTTATTATCCTTTGCTTCTAGTTTGCTAGTTTTGTGCTGTTTGTTCTCATATTTTATATTGGTTTTGCTCATCCTTACAATGTTTGTTTGTAAGATTTGCTGTCTCTATGTGAAAAGAATTTGTTTACATGACATTTACAGCTTAGATCTAACAGCACATCTAAAAGCATACCTAAGATAAATCTGTGCACTCGTGATGCATTTTCAGTTAGCTACTGAAATGTTATAGGAATTTAATCACCAATTTCTACAAAGTGAGGCTATTATCCTGTATCTTTTGTTATGTCTGTATCTTTTGTTAGGACTATTGCAAATAAGAAAGTTAAATATCGTTTTTTTCTTAAGAGAAAATCTTCTATTAAAATGTTATTCCAGGACAACTCAAAACTGTTAAAATCATCATTTCTTGATACCCACTTATAGAATCATACTTTCTCAATAATTAATTTCCAAGAGCATTCCTTAGAAGTGGTTGCAGAAGGGGAAGTAATATCCATTTTCATGATTTGCACGAGCATCTATGGTTTGTATATTCAGCTTCTGTAGCATACTTCAGTTCCTCAACTCAAATACAGCAATTAGAAATTATAACTGCAGTCTGAGGAAAAAGTGCTACAAAATAAGGGGGATGAACCTTCTTGAGTTTTCTCAAAATGTTTGGATTTTTCCTTATTCTAGATAGGCTTCCAAACTCAATAAGTGTTAGTCATATCAACTCAAGCACCTTGTCAAAATCTGACTATAATTGTCATCTGGATTTAATATAATTGACAACATACATCCAAGATCAAATCCAGTCTATTATTCTTCTTCCTGCTCTACAGTGACAGTTAATGAGGAATTATGAGAATTATTATGTAAAAATGCAGTGGTCACTATTACAGTACACTTTGATCACTTTTTTTTTTTTTTTTAGGCTCAGAAAGTTCTTATTCTAAACAGTTTTTATAAATAAAAGAATTTTTTGTGCTCTTTTCTTTCCTTAAATAAAAAACTTACTGTTGGAAGTTGTGAGAAAGAACTCATAACCCCCTTTTGGTGATACTAAATAGAAATAATTTGTTTTCTGTTTGCTGAGATTTATTGTAACTGAGTCAGCTAGAAGCTCTAGCATTTCCAGATGAGATAAATGGTGAGAAAAGGAGTGAATAGGGAAGTGTCTTTTGCTTTTCATGTGAAAATTCAACTCAGTTTAGTAGCTTTGGCTATATTTATGAGAGAACGCTATCTATCTGTGTTAACTATTCTTTGTCTGCAGCTGATTTCTGTGTATTAATAGGCTCTATTCTAGTGTTACTTTTTTTCACAGCTGTGGTGCCAGGCAACTAAAATGGGAGCAGTATTTTTTTTTTTTTTATAGTTTCACAGCACCTTCCACGCAGGAAACAGTTGTGTGATGTTAAAAGAGAAAGAATAATTGCATAAAATCTTGGGACAGAAACAGCAGCTGAGTTATACGTAAGAACAGCAGTGAGGACGAGCCAGCTAAATATTACTTCAGTAAACAAAGTGACTGTATTCAAATATCAAGAACTAAAGGTTTTATCTAAGATAACACAGAACCTTAAATTACATTAAAATCTGTACTTGAGTAGTTGTTTTCATTTTGTATTTTTTGTTCCAAAATTTTACCCTGCTGTTATTAAAAAGACAATTTAGTAATTAATTCTGAACTTGGGGTTCTTTATATACAATCATATATTCATATATTTTCTGCCTGCTCACAAAATAGAATTAAATATTTTACCTCAGCCACACGAAGATGTTTATAGCTCCATATCACCCTGGGAATTTCTCAGCCATTTCACCTCTCAAGTGTTGGGGAGTCTGGTTCACCATCTAGGCAATCAAACAAGATAAATTCAAAGAGATGATTCCAAGGGCTTGAAGGACTTATTTGACAATACACCAGAGGGCAATATCTCTTATCCCAGTTTAGCACACCTGAAAAGGTTATAATCTCCGTAAAATTGAGTTGCATTACCTGGGAATTTTTGCCTCATGAGTGACCTTTCCTGGTTACGGCATTTACATTTACAATTACAGAAAATTGTCTCACCTATTTAAATTATATTTGTTTCAATTTGCTTTTTTTTTTTTTTAATGAACTAACAGAATCAATTATTTTCTAGGACATGTATAGTTTTAAGCTTTTAAAAAAGAACAGGGAATTAGGTATTGAATCTGAGGGCTAGTAAGGTCCAGCACTGGATCTAAGGCCTAAAAACACCTCCATCAGGAAGACTTTTATTTATCATTTCTGTTAGAGGGATATAGGCATATGAATTCAATAAATGCTGTATTGAGTGTTTAGAACCACTTATGAAATATTTCAGTGTCATTACCAACTACAGTAGTACTAAGAATTGCCTTTGTCTCTCCTCTGTAGCATAAAAGGACCATTATTTACTCCACAAATTCATCTCTTACAATAGAGGATCGAGGCTTTCTTTCGTAATTCTCTTCAAATGATTTTTCTGATATTTTTTGCGAGTCCAATTTTTAGTTCAATATTATCTCCGCTTCATAATCTGAGTTTATTTGAGGTACTCTTATTAGATCTGTATCAAGACGGGCTAAAAGTCAGTCCACTAGCAAAACTTGCAGTCAGGTTAGCTAAAACAGAGATTTGAATATGAAGACTGTGCTGAAGAAAAGATATTTCAAACTGCTTCATAATGACTCTTCACCTTTCTCTTTCCTAAATGTTCAAATATATATTTTTAACAAGATCTTCTGAATGGTACTCTATTTTACCCCGCTTTGCCTTAATCTGTAAGAGATAAGAATCTCTTCCTGATGAAGTATTTAATAAATATTGGCTTTGCAGAAAAATGCTTAAACTCTTTCTCTCACAACAAATCTAAAAATCTTGCAAAAAGTGATAACAATCTGGTCATCCTCCCAGACAATTTTTGCGCTCTTATAATCCTTAGCTTTGGAGTCTTTTCCTTGGCTTCCATTGTAAGATTGGGAATGATAAAAACCAAACATGATGGACAGGAGACTGCGTTAATCCTCACATAAGCTTTTATCAAACTTCTTAATCTCAAGCCTTTAGAAACATTGAGAGATTTTTAAATGGCACTAGAATGGTACCTATTCGTGTTGAAGGGAATTAAGTTCTGTTTTATTTGTTTGTTTGTTTGTTTGTGAATCAATTTGATTTTTATAGAGCATTAATTTTTTTCATTGTTTTAACATTTTAAATGGAAATATGTGCACAGAGTAAAACTAGAAAAAGCCTATTTAACTTATCAAACCTACCCAAAGAACTTTCAGACAAAGGCGGCCATGATTTAAACATCATTATACATGCTTACAGATTTCTTTTTTTCAGGCAACTTTTTAGAGTGGTAATTAATGTATACTCATCCACTTTTCTTGCATATAGGAGGAACAGAAAGATTTTGCATATTTCTGGTCTTTATGTCTTGACAGTATTTAGTGGAATACAAACATTAAATTGTACCAGAGAAGGTGACATATTTATTCAGCCTAAGCAAAATGAAGACCACTGAGACACTTCCAATTTTTTTTCTGAAGAAATGAGTAGGCAGGAGCTCATGGAACGGGTGGTGACCTAGATACAGCAGTGCAACAGTTTTCTGAAAAAGGCTTCTCCATGCCTCTGCATTCAGTTTCAGCTGCTAATGAGGTGAATGGAGTTTTGACAATTCAAAAAGATTTGGCCCAACTGGTGAACAGTCTTCACCCAAACTTCATTTATCCCCTTCATTTAACTGTCTCCAAACTGAAGACTGTGACACATTTCTGCTGTCATGAAACAAGCAGGATGGAAGATTCTGGCCAAGAATTTCAAGGCAAGACGGTATCAGTAGGGCACAAGAGATTTTGCTATTCTTTTTGCTGTTTTTCTGGTTCTCAAATGTAACTAATTTAGGTCATTTAATACCTGAATGAGAAATTAAATTGTCTCTATAAGATATTAAACATTTTCTCTATGAGAAATTAAATTCTCTATAATTAAAATGAATATCACAACCAGTATGAGGAACTTGGTTCTATGTCTGTAAATAACTATGAAATGTTCTGCAAAAGCTGAACAGATTTCTAGTTCATTTTTTGCCATATCCTGCCTATAAGTTATTGTCTTGGTATTTGATTTTGGTTAAAGAGGGAAATCAGTGTTTCTTCTCCCAAAGAACTGTGTTGTCACAAATTACACAAAATCTGGAGATACACAGTCTCCCATAAATCATGACATTTCAATTGGTTTTTGAGGCCTTTTTTACTCCTAGGTTCATTCCAAATACGTAACAAATATATAGAGACCATGAAGACTGAGGAATCATAGAATCATAGAATTGCACAGGTTGGAAAAGTCCTTCAAGATCATCAAGTCCAACCGCAACCTAACTCTAACAACCCACAATTAAATCATGTCAGGAATGGTGACTCAACCATCACCCTGGGGAGCCTATTCCAGTGCTTAACAACCCTTTCTGTAAAGAAGTTTTTCCAGATATCCAACCTAAACCTCCCGTGGCACAACTTGAGGCCATTTCCCCTCATCATGTTACCACTGAGAAGAGACCAACCCCACTCACTCTGCAATCACCTTTCAGATATTTGAAGAGAGAAATAAGGTCTCCCCTCAGCCTCCTAAGAGGCTCCTCCTCAGATAAAACAGTCCCAGTTCCTTCAGTTGTTCCTCATAGGGCATATTCTCCAAGCCCTTCACAAGCCTTGTTGCCCTTCTTTGACCTGCTCCAGCAGCTCAGGGAAATTTAGAAAATTCAGGTCTGATCCACACAGCTTGTCCTATTGCAGAATGCTCTGTGAAAACAGAATGATAGTGGGTTCTTTGGGACCCCTTGCTACCCATTCTCATGCTTCATTGCTGAATAATAACAAAATTTAACTTAAAAAGGGAAACATCACTGTCATTTTTAAGACAGAAAAGGGAAGACTAGGGAAACTACAGGCCAGTGAGCCTCATATACATTCCTGGAAAGATCATGGAACAAATCCTGCTGGAAGGAGGCATGTTAAGGCATATGCAAAATAAAGAGGTGATCTGGGCAAGACAGCGTGACTTCACCAGAGGTGGATCATGCCTGACCGATCTGTTGGCCTTCTGTGATAAGTGACAGTATCAGTAGATAAAGGAAGAACAACTAATGTCATCTACCTTGATTTCTGCATGGCCTTTGATATGGTCTCACAGCACATTCTTATCTCTAAATTGGAAAGGTATGGATTTGAAGGATGGACTATTTGATGAATAAGGAATTGGTTGGGTAGTCATAGGCAGAGGGTTGTTATTTACAGTTCTGTCTCCAGATGGAGGTCATTGATGTGTGATATCCCCCAGGAGTCTGCCTCAGAATCAATGCTGCTCGACATCTTTATCAATGACCTGGATATTGGGATTGAGTGACAATATGATGGCAATATGCTGAGTAGTAAAATTGAATAGAAGGAACAGATGCTGTCCAAAGGGACCTGCACAAGCTTGAAAAGTGGGCCCATGTGGACATAATGAGGTTCAACAAGGTCAAATGCAAGTTGCTGCATATGGGTCGAAACAATCCTAAATATGTTGTATACATGGGAGGAGACTTGAGAAGACTAGGAGAAATACTCATTGACAGCAACCCTACAGAGAGAAAATGGGAAATTTTGATGGACAAAAGCTTGATACAAGCCAGCATTGTGTGCCTGCAGCCCAAAAGACCAACTGTATGTTAGGCTGCATCAAAAAAGGGGTAGCCAGTAAAGCGAGGGAGGTGATTGCTCCCCTCTACTCTGCCCTTTTAAGGCCCCATCTGGAGTACTGCATCCAGGCCTGGAAACCCAACACTAGTAAGATCCAGAAATGTTGGAGCAGGTCCAGAGGAGGGCCATGAGAAGACCAGGAGCACCTCTCCTACAATGAAAGACTGAGGTAGCTGGGTTTATTCAGCGTGGAGAATAGAAGGCTCTGGGAAGACTTCTTTGTGGACGTCCAGTACTCAAAGGGAGCTTATAAAAGGGAAGAGGACTGACTTTTTACATGGTCTGATAGTGAAAGGACAATGAGGAATGGCTCTAAATAAAGAGAGGTAAGATTTAGGTTAGATGTCAGGGGGAAGTTTTTGACTGAGAAGGTGGTGAGGCACTGGCATAGGTTGCCCTTAGAAGCTTTGGATGCTCCGTCCCTGGAGGTGTTGAAGGCCAAGTTGGATGCGGCTGGGGCCTGGACAGCCTGATCTGGTGGGTGGCAGCTCTGCCTACAGCAAGGGGATTGGAACTGGATGAGTGTTGGGGTCCCTTCCAACCCAAGCCATTCTATGATTTGATGATTCAATGATTCTATGCTTACATCTCTGATTAATCATTGAAGAGACAAGTTGAATTCCCATATTTCTGCAGTGTGCTGTGCCTGTTGACATTCTGAACTTCCTTTCCAATGTTTTTCCTGATTTTAGCTAGAAGTTCCTGTCTGTAGCTGAAAAGCTCCTCTTTATTAAACTTATACTGAAACTTGAAATGTGGAAAGTTTAAATTTCAACAAATTGACATTTTATGTTGAAAAAAGTCCTTCATAAAAGAATTACTGACAATTTCTAACTACAAAAGAGTTCATGATTTGACACACACTTGCAGCATGTCATAAGGGTTTCTTTATTTAAATAAAATAACATTTAGTGTTTGATTATTCATATGAAATTTAAGATAAGAAGTCAAAATGAAATATCACGGTGATAAATACCAATCTAGAAAGAAATGGCAATAGGAATGAGTGACAGGAAGAGGTTAAATGGTAGGCTGACACTAATTCTCTACCATATCCTCCATGTGATATAATAAGAAAGTTCACCGTCAAGTTAGTACCAGAACAACAGAAAGGATCAGCCAGGTAATAGTAAAGGTGAATCAAAAGCCATTGACAAGATTCAGATATCTTCCCACTCCAGCAAAGATTTCTCATGAAATCCAAAGATATATCTCTAATTTTTAAGGTTTAAAGAGAGATTTTAGTCATTGAAAAAATCTCCTTGATCATTCACTGAGGACAGAATTCTTCACTGACCACACTTGTATTTTCAGGTAATCTAAACTGAGTTTCAAGGCAGTCATTGCATAAATTCTCAGTCCCAAAGGCTGACAGAGTGCCAGGGAAATGCACTTGGTCTAATTCTGTTTTCATTTAACCTTGCAAAAAACTACATTTTACGATACTTATCCCATGTTCAGCAATCATTCTCCTTGTGCTGAGAATTCCTGGAGGCTGTCGCATTGAAGAAAACAGCAGAAGAAACACAAACCACTTGAATCTCAGATACAATTACTCAGGTTGGTAATTAATTGCTGGTAATGTGACCTGTCTTGCTTTGTGACTCATGGAAACTGTTCTGCACTTTGTTTTATGCAGATGTGTATGGGACTAGCTGCTTGTCTTTCTTCTGCCTTTCCTTTTCAACCATGAGCGAAATTCTTCACATTTGTGTGTTTCTTCCCTTTGTGAAAGCAGAAAGAATGTAAGGATAGAAGGAAAGGGAGTGTTTTGTAAAGATTAGTATGAAAAGTAGGCAGTTACTATGATGATGTAAGGCAATGTCAGATTCATTATAACGCCAAACAAATGCACGTCTGGATAGATGGATGATTTACATCTGACAAAGATAGTAGATGACAGAGGATCTGCCTTCTTCCATTGGAAAGCCTGCCTTCTTACCACAGCCTGTCCTCTTAGGAGAGATGATCCACTCCTCAAGGGCTGGACATCTTTAAAAATTCATCTATGCCTTTCTTCATCAAGTCTATTAAAACAATTTATTTCTTACATCTTTCAGTTCGGTATTCTCTGAAGAAAAAAAAAAAAAAGTGAAACATCTCCAAACAACATTATTCAATCTATCTTTATCAGATAAATTGCCCTTTACTGTTTTCCCCTCCCCTCCATTTAATTTTTTACTTGAACCTGGTGAGTATGGGTGCCATACTTGACTGTAAATAAACTTAAGTAGTGATCTTTCCTGAATGTATACATCTTTAGAAAATAATACTGCATTCACTAAAGCTTTCTTTTGCTTTCCTATAGTATATATTGAATGTGATCATACAAAAAAAGCTAAATGTATTTGGGAAGTCCAATGATCATAATGCTGAAAATCTGATGCAGTTGGATTAAAGTACTTTAAGTGTACATATTGCCTGAAATTTTGGTTTCTGTCTGAAGGGCTTAAGCTTCATGGCTGTGAGGGTGACATTCTTGGAAGTTTTTAATTTCCCTTGGCATCACGTTTCGTTTTCTAAATATATTCCATCCAGAGATGCCTTCCTTTTCCATCAGGATTCTGGTGTCTTCTGACATTGATAATAGCGACAAAGTAAATTTTTGGGGGTGCCTTCCTGATTTATTGCTTCAATATCATCTCATATTTTTAATTTTCACCTTTAGGAAAAGATTCTTGCAGCCTGATCTGCATATTCTTATTTATGGACAAGAAAATTGCTTAAAATAAAATAATAATGTACTTATAGCTTATTCCTACCCTATAAAATTCTAGATTTTCATTTTGCCCTTACATGTGTGGTTTTAATATGTCTATTTCTTAGCTCTAACTTTGCAAAAGAAGGAAAAGCAAAAGCTTTGTGTCTGTAGATGTATGGGCCTTTTTCAAAGTAAAAAGCTGAGATTGCATTGTTCTTGTATGCCTTTCTAAACCAATTCCCCACAAGTCAAGGACATTTCTGGAGACAGCATAGAAAAAGGAGAGAGCAAGAACTCTGAGACGAATGAAGAGGAAATAAAGAAAATTCTGGAGGATGGAAAACATCAAGGATAAAATAAGGACATAGAAAGACTGACTCAGACAAATTGCAGTTCAGAGTAGGACAGCAAAATCATCTAATCATCACTTCTTGTCTTTCTCTTTTCCCAAGCAACCTACAGGCTTTCAGAACTGACCCAGTTGATGAAAAAAGCAGCAACTATCATCAATCATGCTGTTACAAAGTCAAATGTGGTGAAGCAGGAGCCTTCCCAGCATCATATGGCCACTGCATCAAAAGCTACAATACACGTGTTCATGGACACAAGTAATTCATCATTTACAATAGCAATGGTACCTGTGATATAGGCAGATGAATAAACCAAGAATCTGCAATATATGAATGGAATATACAACAGTAGATATGTGAACTTTTAAATGAGAAATTTGTCTATTCCCACTTGTATCTTTCTTGTTAGTAAGACTTTATCTAGTTTGTGGTTATAGTTGCTACAGTAAAAATAATATCCAAGAAGTCACCAGGTAGTGAAAAATTTAACATAATACCATATAAATTACAGTCATATATCATGATTTCCCTAAATGTTTACAGAATGCCGGTGATACTTTCAAGAGAAGTATTATCTGTGGCAGTAAAATTCTAAAAGAATACTTTAAATTACCAATTATATCACATTTTAATGGTTTCTCTGGAGTTTAAATATTTTTAATGTGAGGGTTTTTAATACTACAGTCTACTTATTTATTTTTCCTCTTTGCCTGATAGTTAAGAAAAATCATACACAAATATTTCATGCCAGTTCTCCATTGATTTTGGTACAGTGTAGTCTATATAAGATTTTGAATTGTAATCTAGAATATTTACTCATATGAAGACTAAAGTTATTCAGTGCATGCTCTTATGCAATCACAAAACAATCAGGTTGTTTTCTCAGGTTTTTAGTAGCTCTCTCCAATAGAAAGCTGGAAGCAGTGCTTCAGAGAAACTAGAGAAAATGAAGGACCTGGATATGGAGCAAAGCCAAAAGAGATCTGAAAAACAGACATGCTGTTTAATTAAATATTTTAGGTCATAACTACTGGCAGACAGCTGTGTGTTGCTTTGTAACCAGCTGATTACTGCTTTATTTGAGTGAACCGCACTGCAATGAAATAAGAGATTAAATGGAGTTCGAAAAAAATACACACACACAAAAAAAAAGAAAAAAGAAAAATGAAAAAGAGGGAAAAAGTAATGTAGCAACACTTGTGCAGCAACCAGAAACATTGATAATTCATCTATTCATTAGAAATGGCTAAAAGAAGGTATGTTTGTTTCGTGTTTTTTTTATTTGTTGATTTGTTTTCTATTAAATGAAAAACTGCACAGAAACAAATGTTTTCACAGAGTTAAATTTTTTACTGAAATTGTTCCTAGTCAGAAACACTCTGCTTTATTTAGTGGGAAATGTACACATTTCTGATTTAATTTCCTAGATAACTGAAGAAGGGGAAAAAAATGAAAATAAAAATAGGGGAAAATATACATCCTTACTTATAACACAAGCAGGAAAAGAAGAACTGAATGCACAAAATGTTCTTTCTCATTCTCTTGAATATTTTCTGCCAAATTCATTCTAAAAATGTGAAGTGAAATTGTTTTCCTTTCCTTTTTCCATTAAAAACTGCAGTTGTAATCCTATTTACATGACAAAGTGAACATTTTATTTTTGTTGTTGCCTTCATGTCCATTCATTTTTTAAAAGTAGCTAGAGGAGTCTAAAGGCGTACCTATAGACATATAAATAAAACTCTAAACCTGCTTTAACAGTAAAATATGTGTATACTTGTAGCCTGAAGGGTAACGGAACTAAGAGTAGAAACAAGAATATAAGTAGTCACATGTGTTTGCACTCATTTTTACTGGATGGTACTCCCTTTGCTGATATATATGATGCCCTCATGGCTTTAAGTCATGAAAATGACAAGCTTGAATAATCTTTGAGCTTCCATCTTTATCTGATGTTGCATTTTTCTAAGACAATCTACTTTCTTTGTAGCCAGAATTGTAAGGCCTAGATATACTTGACAATGAGAACAAAACACAAATTTCAGCACATAAATTGGTTTTGACTTTAATGGCATTAAAATGCGAGGCTGAAATGGTAGAAAGAATATGTGATCCAGGGAGGGCAGTGAGAGGTAGGGTTTTTCTTTAACTATTTTCATTTTAAGGAAACAAAATCACAGCACAGAACAATTACATGATTGTCTGATTAACAAAGCAAACTATTATGGCTATGCATCATTTGTAAGACATGCGTATGGAAAGTGCACTAAAAACCTTATTCTAGTTTCATGTATCTCTCTTTGGTTGTACATGTATTTCTAATGCTAGGATAGCTGTCCCTCTATTCCTTCTTGGAACCTTAATTTCTTGACCATGTACATTGCCTGCATGCTAATTTTTCTGGAGAGGGCTGTGTTCTTGATTTAAGAGAAATTTTACTGCTGCACACTTCTTCTGATGGGATGCAGAACAGGAGATTTTTCAGAAATGACTTTTCAAACTTGTATTTAAATAAAAATTTTAGATGTAAAGCTTTACATTTAAAATGTTAAAGTTGTAATTTTTAAAAATTAAAAATAGTCATTTTTTATAGAAACAACTGAAAGCCATCCTTGTGAGAAATTTTCTGGTAGAAGAAATAGCCAGAAGACCTATCCTCATCTCCAGCTTTGACATCATTATAGCCTCAGCTTTCTGGACCCCCTTGTATCTTGACTTAGTACAGATTTATTTTTTTCACTGTTTTTCTCCTAGAAGCACTCTAAGAAGAAAACCTGTGATGTCCACTTCTTACCAAATGAACACATCAGGATAAAGGAAGTGCTCAGAGAAACACTGTGCTGCATACATCTACGTGCTGAAAGGAAAGCTGATCTTCTCTTACATGTATCACTATAGAAACACGCAGATGAATTTCAGTACTCTGAGCCTGTTAGGTGAATGTACTGTTAGGTATGCAATTAACCATCTGAATTTCTGTGAATCTGATCCTACATGTCAAAATAACATCTGCACAGATAAGACTAAATGCTATACAATGCTTTTGTACAAAAGAATACTTTGTTAATTGGTAAAATACAGAATACATAGCAAAATGACAGTGGGAATGGTGTTCCCTCAGAAAAAAAAAAAAAAAAAAAAAAAAAAAAAAAACAAATT